>WSZQ02064779.1:0-21357 GCA_019419845.2 Weissflogia rhopalogaster
AACGTTTCGTATGTTTTGTAATAAACAGTGTATATATCATAATCAAGCTATCACTCATCATCAACCGGCACCCTCACACTTCCACAGAAGTAACCTGGGACCGCGAATTTCGCATTATGTCAGGCCACCCCGCTCTATTTTCCTAGAGCAGTCTCCACGCTATGCTTTTGCGATAGTACCCTTCTACTAAACTCCACCAGGGCTTCCCACGCTACTCGATTACTAATTATTTTTTCACCAAGGATTTCAGGGCATATTTCGCATTCAGCAGCTTGTCGCAGGACTTCTCTACTCTCTTTCCAGGCAGAGCACTCTATCATCCTGTGTTTTGGATATCAGGGACAGAATGGTTGCAGTGTTTCCGTTCTGCCCATTTTTTTACGTCCGGGATCCACCGCTGGGTCCATCGACTTTTATTGCTGCTTTTCCATCTATCGTTCCATATTCTGTACATATCTGGAGGTTGGTTGGAGGCTGTGTGGCCCTCGATTTTATTACATATAAATGTGTTATATCGCTGCTGAAGCAATAGATCTGCTGGCAATACTGACGCAATAACTTCGGTTGTGTCCGTAGAGACGGTCTGGTAGGCTCTGGCTATCCGCAGGCAACTTCCCCTAAGGGCTCTCCTCAGTTTGACCCTGTTTCTGACGGTTACAATACAGTCCGCCCATGTTGGTGCGGCGTACAGTAGCTTCGAAATCACCACAGTTGCCAGTGTGCGGCGTGCAATATCCCCTCAACTACCCCAGTTGGGAAGAATCTTCGCGGTGCGGTTGTTGTGGGAGGAAGCGATTTCTGTCGAGGGGATCGTGCGCGGGAGTGGAAGAGAAGTGGAGGAGCAGGAAAGACAGGCAAAAATCCGGCCGAGCACGTACAACCCTACTTTCCAGAGGGTGCAAGTGCTAGGGAGAAGACCGGAGTAGTTTGCATCGACGAAAATACCCAGGAAGGATGAGGTCACGCTAGCGAGGGCGAGATGTGGATCAGAGGAGAGGTGCCGGAAAGGAAGTGCCCAGACTATATAGCATGCGTACTCTGTGGCAAGGGTGTCGACTCCTGAAAGCCCATGCCTTTGGATTTTTTTAGAAATAAATACAAAAAACAATAATGCTGATTATTTATTTATAACTTTATAACACTTAATATCGTTCGTAACAATTAAAATTTAAGCTTTGCACTTCTTCTCTGAATTTGCAATCTCACGGAATACAGGCCTTGTAATTTTGGCAACATTAATAGCTTGCTTCTCGAAAACCTCATCGAAATGAAGACACCAATTTTCATGCATCTTCAGCAAATCGTGGGAAACCGATCGGATCTTACCATTATCAGTGCATGGAGTAGTTTTGCAGGTGATAATTAAGTTTTTAATATGACTGACAGCAGCGTGGAATTTATCAATATACTGTTCCCTCATGGCGGGAAGATGATCGATGGCGGCAATCTTTTGCAAAGCAGCGACGGCATCGTTGATTTTGGTCTTGTCATCCGCTACACGGGCTGCACAATCTTCGTTCTGGCTTGTGGCGTATTGGTCCAAGCTCTTAGACTTGCTCTGGAGGGCATCAATCTCGATCAGAACGGACTGTCTTTCGTAGTCCTGACGAGAGGTCAGTTTTCTATCGGCATCATTAGGGATCTTTTCGGTGATTTCCTGGAGTTCTTCCAGATTCAAGGCAAGGTGAATGTTGGCCGGAAAATCGGGAGCGCACACGCGATTCTTATGTGCCAAAGAGGCACACAGGAAAGGTGCAATCAAGAGGATAACAAAGTTCAACTTAAACATTTTGCTGATGAAAGAGTTGTTATTTTTACAGCTATTTTTAGGGTTTATATATGGTGTTTAAGCTATTATAAATGATTATCTAATGTATGGTCTGGCCTGTTTTGGTGACATCAGTTGCTAAAAATACTTGATAATTGGTTTGACGCCACTGCGACGATAGCAAATGTATTGATTTATTTTAATGTGCTTACCTCAGCAAATTCAAACAGCCTTGGTTGTATAATTTATACGATTTTAACACATATGCCAAAGGAATAATTAAAGCGATAATATGTGATGGTGATAACAATTTGTAAAAAACAATAATTTATTATTTAAAGTTATGTTTATTGGTTTATTAAGTCCTTGATAAACATCTGGAATTTTCGAATATGTTGCCCATATACTTATTATTTGTAGTTTGACAAGCAGAGAATCGTTTCCAAGTACCTGTAGTGCTTTTATTTGTTTTTAACGACGTTTTACAATAGTTTTTACAAATTGGTTTTCTACAAAAACATTTCAAAGAACTGATAATTAAGAAAAAGGCTATTTAGACATTTCGATATCCAGCGATGCAAAGATTGGAAACAGGTGTAGATTTGAAAGATTTGCAGAGTTGAAATTGTGAGAAAAGACAATGGAATAAACCTTAAAGAAATGCAATATCTAATACATGTTAATGTGTGGTCTGGACAGCCACAGATTAATGAATCATAATAAATTTAATCCAATAATTCATCACCAATCAATTTTACACACATCAATTCGTGTAATTTGGTAAAAATTGGCTTCAGTGCTTTCCCCGCCTTCTCCTTGATTTTCTCAGCGCAATTCTTATTCTTCTTAAAAGAATCATCAACAAATTTGCACCAGTATTCATGTACTTTCATCAAACGACCCTTAACATTCTCCACCTTTTTATGCTGATTTTTTCATAAATTAGGAGTACTACAATTATCAATGGCATTCTGAATATATTCAATATTCTTCGCAAACTTGGGATTGAACTTCTCCTTCATCTTAGGTACATGATCGATATCTGCAATTACTTCAATTTTTCGTTCAGCTTTATTAAATATATTGATGGCCTTTTGGAAACTACAAGAGCAATTCGGTTTGTTGTCATAATGTCGACGAAAATCTTCCGTTTTATCCTGTAACGATGACAAGATTAGCCATACATCCGCAGAGGTGTTCTGTTGCGAATTTAGCGTTTTTTCAGCAGTGCTTGGAATCTTTTTTGCTAAGGCGAGTAGTGATGATAGATGATTGCTTGCGTCTAGGTCATGCTGAAAATCTTCTACACAGCTATAAGCAAATGTGGCAGTAAATATGGTCGTCGTTAAGAGTACCACAAGTTGAAACTTGAACATTTTTAGTAATATTGTATTTTATGGATTTATCCATTTTATATGGGAATAGTGTAAAGTTTTTTTTTTTTGTTTAGTTGGAGTTTTTTCCTTCAAAATATAAATTATAAATTTAAATAACTATCTTTCCTGATAAAAGTATTTATCTGTGAAATAGAGTAAGGCACCGTGATAATGGTAGGGGATACTGCAAATTGGTTCAATTGTTATTAATATTAATATAACAATATTTTGGATGCAAACAAGGTTTTCAAAAGGTTAGCATCTTTTGAGTTTATTTGAGATGTTGTGTATATAATATTGATATGTAAAAGTTCATTTCGCCATATAAATTGAAATGGCACCAATTATTGGCACACAAATCAATCTTTTGCTATCCTCAGTTGTTTATTGCCTGCACTAACCTTCTTCAAATGTTTCAGACCTAACCTCGAAATATCTAAACACAATTTCAAATATACTACTACTTTCAGATCACCAGAGAATATTTAAGTGTATCTAACAAAAACTATTATCCATTCATATTTGGAGATATTACGTATGTAATACGAATTTATACAAGTTATTTTGTCAGATAAATTAAAAAATCATACAAATTATTGTCAAATATATTTGTATATTTGGTTGCCTGCACTTACCTTCTTCTTCACATGTTACAGACATAACCTCCAAATATCCAAACACAAATTCAAATATAATTCTATTTTCAGATCACTCATCGATAGAATATTTAAGAGTATAAAACAGAAACAAAAACCATTATACTCAGATATATAATATTTCTTAATTTCAAGTATGGTACGGCTAAAACACAGGCAAATACTAATCTTTTAAAATGTGAATGAATATTAATAAGTAATTAAACTATGAATTTTAGGTACATGGTTTCTCTTGTAACTGACTCAAGAACAAATAAACCTGCAAATGTGACTGAACACGCTATGTACTGTACAATAATGGCAGGTGTGCGATACTTGCACGGGGCATTTGGAGATGCAGCCGTCGTAAATGGTTTTACCTTACGTTATTTAAACAAACACACCGGCCTAGTTATGGTGAGAGCAAGACGAGGGCCACATCGACTCGTTGCTAGTGCACTGCCTTTAATCACTGAATTGAAAAGTGAGAAGGATTCGGACCATAAAGTTAACATTTGTATGACTACCCTTTATACAGGAGCATGTATAAAACAGTGTTTATTGTTTATTAAGAGTTATCAAATGCAAGAGTATCATAAGGCTGCTGTAGAGATGAATGACGATGAGCGACAGGAGTTATTTAAGCTGTATATGGATTTCAAGATTCAGTAAATATATCCTACATTTTTTACAATATATTTGTATCGCGTTTTTCCCAACCTAGAATAATTCCTATTTAAATATGTCTAAAATTAATGTAAAAATCACGCTATGTTATCTGATATAGACGAGTTTGGCTCATGTTATGTTAAAAATATCTATGTGCGCTATGACGTATATGTCACCGATCTGCAGTGCGTTTTGAAATTTTCGTCGTCAGGTTTTTGTACGGTATTGTTAAAAAGATGCTTGAAATTGGGCTAAAATTCCCCGCAGACGCGTGCTAAACGATTTTAGTCGCCTCGCCGACTGGAATTCTCCCTTTCACCCACTACGTGATCCGCGAAACGAGCGCGAGTTTCGATGGAAGCTATTGGTACGCATGGGCTGAAAACGAGAATGCAGTCAACAACTCCAAAGCCGCCAACCACAGACGATAACAAGCAAAATATTGCTTACTGTGACATCGACATCATTAGCGCGTATCAGTCGCACAAGAAACATCGCAGTGGCAAGTCAAGGCACGTCAAAGAGCACGCGAAGGATGCAACGAAAGCTGCCCGCACGAAGCCGGCGGAGAAGTCCGACTTGAGCAAACGCATTGAGGATCTTACCGCGCGCAATGAGCAAATTAAGCAAATGTTAATCTCCAGCTCTCACGCACAACCAACTTCATTGCCGGCGAAAGTATCAGATGGTGGTGGACGCGAGGAAAAGAAACGAAGTCATCATCATCATCGTGAACGCGAACACCAAAGTAGGAGATCAACGCATCAGGAGGCCACTCAGGATTTGATCGTCCCGACGGTACAACGCAAAAAAGAGCCCAAAGCCCAGAGAGATTTGCCGGAGGAGGATAAAGCGGAGACCTCGGAGAAATCACGACATCGAAGTCGGAAGGAACGTAACCTCACACAGAGCGAACCAGCGCCTAGTAGGAAACCGGACCCGATTCAGAATCCGGAAAAAGTTTCGTTGCATTATTCAAACTTTATAGACCCTCGGAAAGATTCTAAAGAACCATGCAAGGACTCGAAGATTTACCGGGAGTCTAGCGAACCAAGTGAAGACCTACCTGTACCCGAATCTAAATCCCAGTTGCTAAAGCTCGTCAACTATGCAACTACAAAATCAATTCAGCGTGAATCAACCAAACATGAGATAATTACAGTGTATGAAAATGAAAACATTATAGAAGAGACAGACTCAATTATGTCGAAAGACGATTTCAAGAATACTCCAAAGAGCTATACCATGGCATCCAGCTTTACACAGGATTCAACTTCAGCAAGATATGATGTTCCGCTTCAGACTCTATACGAAAAACCAGTGAGGGAACCCAAAGAACCTTTCGAAAAGTTGACCGAGCAAGTTGAGCAACTTTTGGAAACTGCAACAGTGAACACTATTAATCCACGAAAGGAACTTTCCTTTTCCAACTTGAATCTGGAGCCGAATATTTACCACTATATTAGTCCGACTAAATTGGCAACGACACAAACTTCTGTTTCACGAATAGAATCACCTGGCTATGGTACAATTGGACTAGCGGTGCATTCCTCTCTCCTCGCCGATACTTCACTTCTTAATCCTATAAAAGATCCCAAAGCTGCAGAACAACAGATGGATATGTCACGAACAGCTCTGAGAGACATATGGGTAGTAAATGAAATGGAAGAGGAACGAAAAAGACATCGCAATCATATCAAGACTAAATTTTATGAAAATATGACATATCATATGGAAGACTCCAGAAGATTTTCTGTAAAGAGTGCACTCTCCCGAAATTCCAGATTCCACAAAAAGCGTTCTGATAATCACGAGCATATTACTGAAGTTGCTTCGAAAACTTGTCGTAATCAGAAGGTAACATTTACAGTGGAAGGCGTGGAACCGCCGAAACGTCTTGAAAAGGATAACGACAGTATCAGATCTTTGAGGTTTGAAAACGTTTTTAATATGCACGTCTTCCCAGGAACTTCCATGACGCAGGATAATAATAATGTAGAACATTCTTCAATCTCGTCAGGCCCAAAACGCGAGTCTGTGGATTTTGATGATTCTGGACGATTTTATCAATTCTTTCATACAATGGATAATTGCAAAGGAAAGAGTAAAGAGTCTAGTGAGATTAGCTACAAATTTAAGAAAAGAAGTTGGTCTAGTAAAGAAATACCTAAGGTGCCAACCATTAAAGAAAAGAAAAAGGGCAAGAGCAAGCCTAAAAGTAAAGTGAAAGTAGCGAAAACCAATATGGGTGTACAAACCCAGTCGGAGGAATCTGATATTCAGGTTAAACGAGATAGGGATATCGGTGTATGCACAGGACCTTGTTTGTCTCGTGAAGTACAGGTCCAAGTTGCTCTACCACTTATGACAGAAAAGAATATTATACCATCAGTAACACGTTCCACTGCCCTCTCCAAGAATCAGAGTGATAGTAATATAATTATTGTAAATGAAAAATATATTAAAAGGACAGATTTTCCTGAATACCAAGAGCTCAAACCTAAAGTGATAACAAAGATTCCTGTACGTGTACCTTCCCCAGAAATTAAGTCCTCCAGTTGCGAGAGTTGTAGACCTTCTAAACCTATTTCGAAACCTATGAGAAAGCAACGCTCACAGAGATCAAGAAAATACAACACCCGCAATTCGGTTGTCGAGGATGATTCGCGGACTAGATGTCATTCTGTAATGTCCACCGGCTCCATACGCAACGTAACAGAAATTCCTAGAAAGACGCGTTCAAAGAGTCTCACTCATAATAACTCTTTGGCTGAGAAAGTCAACGTAAATAAGGAAACAATTAAGCATCACCATAAAGAGATTGTAGCACTGGAGAAGTGTCTGCATGAAATACTACATCGACTTGACAGGGTGAAGGCTATTAATAAAGAATCCATACGTGAGGATTCTTCTCCAAATACAAGCCCATGCCCTAAATCTGAGATAAGTCCTATTCCTTCATATGAGTCACTAACGATGTCGTCTTGTTGTCATTACCAGGAAGGTCAGGGTAAAGTTAAGAAAGTTGGTAGTGCTAAAAAGCCAATCTTTCTAAATCATAAACATAAGTCTAAAACGAAGACTGCAGTTACCTTGAGTAAATTCCACAGGGCGAAAGCCTATAATGAAAAACTTCGAAAACGTCAACAGAAGTGTAGGGAGCACTTCAAAACGTTCAAGCAAACAACCGTCCAGCCTGTAAAAGTTAAAAGTGTATTTAAAAACAATCGAGGATTCATTTCAAGCGCAACTAGTCTGAGTAGTAAGATTTCGGAGTTTGGTAGCTCAGGTTCATATCCAAAAACCAACCCATCTCTGCATTTGGCATTTCCCATATATGAGCAACCACAGTCTTCTTCAGAATGCACAAAAAGAGTGCCAAAATATCCTAAGCATGGAATAGTGAAAAAGAAACATCAAATACATCCAAAGACTTCACGTTTTAGTAGAATGAAGGGTAAATCTATTTATGACCTTCTAAAACAATATATTAATCTTGTTAATGATAGCCCCAGATTTGATCCCAAACATAAACCAAAGATTTCTGATTTGGTTCTGACCCCTGAGGAATCAAATGGGGCGGTACCTTCGAAATCTGCAATTAAGCGTAAATCTTCACCTCAAGCTAAATACACGAAACCTTTCTTTATGGAGCGCACCACTTCACGGCCGTCAAAACCAACAAGGGAATTGAAGAAAATCAAGGTACCCGTGACGAGTGAGGATAGTTTGGAATCGGATTTAAAATCACATAATGTATCAGAGCTATGTCCACTGACCGCAATCTTTAATTTTCAACCTCCCAAGACGGAATATTTGGTGTATAATATGGAAGTGATAAGTCCAAATAAACCCAAAGTTGAAGTGAAACCTACATCACCGACCCAGGCATGGCCAGTGAGAAATCAGAGTCCATGTTGTTCGGAATCAACGACGGTTAATAAACTTATGACTATTTTGGAAGAGAACCCACTTCCGACCTGGGACGTTCCACCACAACTGAAAGCAAAAGCCACTGTGGCGAAACAGGATATAAAATCAGATGAGGGCTGTATTTCACATATAAGTCCGATTCTCAGTAGACGGGTATATCCTACGTATGAAGCCTGCATGAAGAGTCTAGAGAATCTCGAAGATGATATACAGGATAAAACGAAATCGAAATTGACAACATTCAACTGTAATGATTGTGAGTGTAGTAACTTGATATTTAACTACACTTCGAGGAAAGATGCCGCGGAGGTGAAACTTGGATCGGGTTCCAAGTCACCCTCAAGTGCATATCATACTCTGACGACAATCATGGATTCGCGTTCAGCTAGCTTCCGAAGTGCATCAGAGAGTGATACGGCAATCAATACTAGACATGAAAGTGGCTATGAGAGTGCTCATAGAAATTCGTTCAAGAAGTTCTTTAGGAACAACCTCTTGGATACTTTCAAGTCTAAGATAAAAAAGAAGCCCTCAGAACATAAATCGATTTCTGAAAGTCAGCAGACAAATCAAAATGTCAAACTTGAAAAATATGAACCATCTGAAGAGTCGTTTCTAGAAAATTGTAAAGATATATTAGATGTGCCAGCTTCCTCCGAGGAAGAAATCAGCGAGAAACAGAGCAACTTCGAGGTAAAAGTTGATCAAGATGAAAATCCTGCTTCTGAGCACGAAAAGGACACTTTTGCCCAGCCAAGTAAAACTGTTTTATGGTTTAACTTTAGAAAGAAGAAGCGTGACGCCGGTCATGGATGTGACCCCTTGTGCACAAATCGGTCTACACCGACTGAAAGTGTTCCCACACAATGTACCGATATTTGTACAAAGAAAAGCGCCAAATGCGTCACCACAAGTACATGGAAAACCCTCGGTGGTCTTGTAAAGGCTAACAATGAGTGTGTTTGCAATCTTCCATATGATAAACAAAAACAACTATGTAAGAAATATGCGAATAAAGTTATAACGGAAGCATCTAAACGCGAGCAGGGTTTCAAGAAGCAATTCCGGAAATTCGAGGAACTACCATTAAAATTTCTCATGGACTCGAAAGAATGTCCTTGCAAAACGATGGAACAGAGTTGCAAGAAATCATGGGCTAATAAAACAACGGGTATTCAAGTGAAACAAACACAGAAGGAGGAGAAAATCCAAGCTGAACGTGTACGACATGATGTGCCTTTTCCATCTGGTCGGGTGCCAAAGAAACATGAGGAGAAGAAAGTCAAGACTCCGGAACCCAGTACCCCATTGTTGGTACCAGGCCATATTCTAGATATCCCCTCGGACGAATTTTCGCTGGAAGAGGGTTTTGGCTTCACCAAAACGAAAGACGATCCTACAGTAAGTGGTGCCCGGTTGTATACGGATAGGGAGATCTTCGAGCGCCTGTTGCATGACTATGAGCGGCGGGACGAGATCGCCGAGCGTCTTACCACCGACCAAGAATTTTCCAAAGACATATATGAGGCAGCTAACGCGGGCGAAATTCCTCACCTGCAGGTACAAGAGCATGGGACTAGAGGAACTGCCGAGGATCGGACGCGTGGGCCCCGTTTCAGCGACAAGCCGCGGCCGTTAGTACACGTTGCCAACGCCGACACCGTCGTACGACCCGACGACATTGGTACGTGTTTCGCACGCGGCTTTCGCCCCGACAATCTCATGCTCTCCGGCAACGCCTGCTTCCACATCAACAAGCAGGACAAGGTGAAGATGTCCCCATACATGTTGAAGAGCACCGAGAGCATCATCGACTTCTCGGAGCGCGAGACGCCGCTGGACTTTCTCCTGGCCCTTGGCTTCATGGTGGACGAGGCGAGTAATGCGCTCAAGGACGATGACATCCGCAGCCGGCTCCTAGCCGCCATCACTGAGGTAAGTCGTTCACACATCGATGCGTAATTCTAAGTATGCTTAGTGAATATGCGGGGGGTTACATTTCCATCGGTGGCGCTTCAAAGGCGCGGGTATGGATCAATAAGATCACCACCACACAAGGTACACTGCTATACTTGGTCGCATACAAAGCGAGACCGGAGACGATGCGCTACTTTCTGCAACTGGTTGAGGCGATCATCAACAAGCGTATCACGAATGCGATCCGTCTAGACGGCTTCTTGCGCGTCTTGGAGGATGTTGAGGCGGGCCGAATCCAGATGATCAACATTCTGGGAGAGGACAAGGTTCGCCTACATCTTTCGCATACATTTCGCTTACCTTCATTTCATCACCCACCTATAAAACCTATATACACAATTTCGTTACAGTTTGAAGATGAAGAAAATGAGGAGAAGATTATTAAGAAACAACTTAAGAATCTCTTCATCACCGTGTATAATACGGCTGAGAAAGAAGCCGGAGTTTCTGGTAGGACCCTCAATCCGAACCAGATTGCAATGCTTCGGATTCTTGTCGCCAAATACCGTGCTGGTTTACATCCTCATTTGGAACTGATAGCACGCTACATCGGCCAAGGACTTTTAGAAAACGAAATACAACTTGAAGGTAACTCAGGAACATCAACCAAAAACTCCTAATTCAAATAACTTACCTTCGTTGTTCTAGCCGCTATGATCTTCCTTTCAAGATTGGATACAACCGAAGTGAAGCTGAAAGAATTCGAAAACTACTGTGGTATTGCCTGCCAATTGCACGAGACTTGAAAATATTGCAATAAAGTGTTCTATAGTCATCGTCTCTCGTTTGTAATAGTTTCTGCAGGGCTTCGTGTATTGTTTATTTTTTACAATCTTTATAAAATCACAAAATTCAACGTCGGTGCCACACAAACTCATATAGAATATCATGAATACATTCGCTGCCAAATTAGAATAAAATCGTTAAACCTAATATCGAATGGCATCATGTTAACATACTTAATTCTAATATAAAGACTGCGCATGCGTCCGTCAACTAAGCAAAATGGCGGCACAAAAAAATGCCGTCACGCTTGTAACCTAACGCATTAACCGAATTAGGTTTTCAATTAATCAACATTACAATATATCATGATATATAAGTTAACAAGTTATATATTAATTTTTTGATTCAAGAAAAAACGTCTGATACGCATTAATCATGCAGAGATATGCCGAAAAAAAGGGTAACAATCGTATTGAGTATAAATATTGCAACAAATCTCCATTCGCATAATCATCACAATATTGATAACCTACAACTATATGAAACTGCACTTAACTTAACCGGTCTGGCTATAAGTACCAAATAAATAAGTAATAAATAAACGCTACAAAAATGAGTGGTGCCATTGTTAATTCTAGCTTGGTGCTCGTGTTTGTAGAAAGCAACATATTTACAAACGTATGAGGTGAACGAAAGAAATATTAGTAGAAAGCATTTTCGTGATTTGTCATGGGTGCAGTGTATTTTGGCCACTGAGAAATATGATCAAGGGTGTCTGTCATGATCACACGTAGAACAATTAATTGAGATTCTTAAAATATTTCGTTCGAGTTTTTGTTGTAATTGACTGGAATATCCATAGTAAAATAGTTATACTCTCACCGCTCGATCTTTACCTAATGAACTCAATCGTTAATCAATCCAAGACAGTTTAAACCATGTGTTCAGGAACGTTATTGCTATTAATGGGCCCGGGTGACATTGTCGCTGGTGGGGACATCGAATGTTCCGGAGTAGTGGTCGACGGCGTTCGTTGATAGGTCACCCGTTCAGCACCTGCCCTGTGGGGAACGTCAGCGCTGGGTGATCGACTCGAACTGCTTAATCGTGACGCACTGCAATTCGGATAGTATCTGTAAGATGGAAGCAATGATTCCAGTTAGTCAATTAGCCTGTGTAAAGATGAATGTTAGCCGCTTAAATGTAAAAATTGCGGTAAGCATACTTTTTGTAGGTACCACCGGTGGATACATCATCATATCTCCGCTCCTCCGATGGAGAATAAAGCGATGTTATGTTGGTCCTTCGTGGATTGTACGTCTGATAGCGATTCGGCAAGTTGACGTAGTCGTTCGATACTGATTTGCTGCGCACATAGGGCCGATGGTCTAATTCCCCCTCCCCTGAAGACGAATATCCACAATTCCTTCGATAAGTTCCTCCATAGTCTAAGGACGTCGTTATGCTAGGCTTATACTTGATGCTGCTACGTCCCTGATTGTAATCCTTATACAAGTCCAAATCTTTGTAATTTCCGACGAGGCTAGTCTTTCGCGGTTTCTTCTTCTCGTTGAATCTTGTATAGAACGACTTCCGACGAATTCGATCGATGACTGATTCATTTTCGTCACCCGATCCTGAATAGGTAATCCCATTCGGCGAGAGTGGAGATAGAAGATCGGTTTGATGGTAGTCTGAACAAACCGACCAGGAGTCACAACTCAGTGTTTCGTCACATGGCGATAACAAAGTTGAACTTTCATCAGTAGTATAAGATATTCGATTGAGATTGTAATCACCACTCCCACCAATTCCTGAAGATTCCGAAGAAGCCGGTGTGTTCAAATTCTTCAAATCCAGTTTTAAGCTACGTCTATCTGTAGACAAACCGTTAGATATTTCCGGAATATCTGCGATGTTATTATTACTCAAGTCGTCCCCATTGCGGTTTTCCAAGTTGACACTTTTCCGGTTGAAAGAAGGAAGTTTACTTGACTTGCGCTCATTCTTATCAGTCTTCTCCTTTTCCATCTCTCGAACTCTGTCACTCCCAGGCACTGAAGTGACCAGAGTATCACTTCGAGACCCATTATACCGTTTCATTTTTTCCATTAAAATTGACTTCGGACGCTCCCCATTCTCAGGGGAGGTTAGATCACGCTCTTTTGAAGGGGTCGTTACCATATTTGGCGTTCTTGCTTTGAACGAAGGTATATTTGATTCGTTGATCCCACCCAACTCTTCCTTTTGCTTATCTTTATCCTCGTATTTCTTAAAGAGATTCAATATTTTCGACACACTTTTCCGAGATGGTTGCAGCGATTTAGAGGTATTTTTCACATTTGAGAAGTCTTCTACAGATACAGCACGTTTTATCAGAGTCGATTCAGTCATGTGGTCTGGATTCTTCGGAACGCTTTGCTCTCGGAGACGTTTAATAGTAGATTCTACACCTTTCGGAGCAGAATCCAATTCCTGAACAATCTCAGTACTATCATCTTTAGTAGATTTTACTTTGAGTTTATCCTTCTGTTTATCTTTAGGTTTATCATCAACTGAAAGCGACCTCAATTTCTCAAATTTCTTTTCAATTGATTGTAAAAATCTACTCTTTGTCGACTTCTCTCCTTTTTCGGAAGACTTTTCGGACTTATCCAATTTCTCTGGAGACTTAAAAGACTTTTCAGATTTATCTGACGATTTTCCAGACTTTACCTTTTCGGCTTTATCAGTCTTGTCCGACTTTTCAGCATTGTCACCATTTTTCTCAGCCCTATCTTTCGTTTTCACCGGCGTAGGTTTTTTCAGTTTTGACACCTTCTTCACATCTGCATTGCCATTACTATCAGGCGATTTATCTTTCCCATTCTCTGCTGGATAACTTTTGGGTCTCACCAGTTTCGACACTTTCTTTGTCTCCTTGGTTTGCGTTTGCCTTGATAGAACATTTGTTTCAATATTTTTAATATTGTCAGATACATTCTGCAATAAAGTTTCAGTCTCTTTCAGATTTTTCGAATCATCTTCAACCTGCACTGGCTCGTTGAATTTCACTGTTAAATCAATACCATTTATCGGAGTAGGTTGATCAGAAGAAATGTTATTTTCTTTCGGCGAGCTCTTTCGGTTCTTATCACCTTTCTCAACCTTCTTCAGGGCCTCAACAAGTTCCTTGCACTTAATCAGCGTCTCTTCGGTATCACCTTTCTCGTCTGTGAAATGCACATCTGTTTGAATATCTTTAGGGTCTGGCAGTTCTAGTTCCTTCTCCTTGGATAAGGAGCGTTCACGTCGTAAATTTAAACGATTCTTGATCCGTTTGTCTCGAATTTCTTTCAGTACCTGCTGAGTTTCTCTCTCCCGGTCTTTCTTCTCTTTAGTGACCACGCTGGTATCTTCCTTGGGCGGATCGAAAAAATCTGGTCGCAGGAAACGTGAGATCCTCCTTGGTTTTTCACTCTTTTCCTTCTCTTTCTGCTCAGAAATTGGCCTGGTATGCATATATTTCGTCAAAGGTGTACTCAGAGGATCTTCATCTTTTAGTCCAGTCATCTCTGCAATGCTAGCCTCCGGACTGCGCAAGGAGTACGAATGAAACTTGTTCTTGAAATCGTTCGGTTCACGCAAACTACTGGCCCGATAATATTTAGGTCGTTCCTTAGATGTAGCGGTCGAGTCATAGCTTGAAGATCGGTCAGTATCATAGGGTGAGGTAACGTCTCTGGTCTCTCGTGGGTACCACGACCTCTCCGCCTCGTTGTTAGTGGTTAGATTCTGTTGGCTGTTGCAGCGCTTCTCGTAGGAGAATCGTCGCGGCAATGTCGCCGCCCCACCTGCCCGATCTAAGGACCGCCGCGTAGCATCACTGCCTTCCTGCTGCCCGCTACTTCCAGTGCGCTCCTCCTCACGCATACTCATCGTACGCGAAATCTTCTTTGCCTCGGAGGGCGGCAGTGATGCAAATAGCTGTTTCTGAATGCGGCGCGACAGACCGGGCGTGAGGTATGACAGCGCCAGCGCGTCCTCCTCGGTGAGCTTAAGCTTTTTCAGATTCAAATCCGAGAGGTGCAACTGTGCGTCGGTGCCTGAAAGCAAAACACAATCGCAAATCACCACACAACACCCTTGTTGAAAGCAGCATTGCAATAGAACAACAATATCGAGAATTAGTGTAGTTATCCAACACAATTTTAAAAAAAAGACAACCAATCCTATCATCATCCCCATCAACAAGAATGTTAAAATAATATGACATACCTTAAAAGATGAAAATCGGGCCAATCCACTGTTGTATATTTTCAAAATGGGGTCGTGGCAATTTTGGGTGTGTGCGTGCAAAAAAACAAACGAAACAAAACAACAACAAATTAGTACGATCAGAAAATCAAAACCAAACAAAACACAATTACAAATTCCATATTTGGGCTTTGGTTATGCAAAAATACTGTAGATCATCGTTATGCATCTGGATACCGCGTCTCAGTAAATAGTACACTTCCTAACCAAGTTTCGAAGTATCTCAGCTCGGGGTAACAATTTTTGAGATAGCAAACAACCAAACAAGGCACATTTATGGCAGCGCAATGGTCCAATGATCGATTTTAGAGGTAGGAGAAGCATGTGTACGTGAGATTATAGATTAAAGAAAAACGACAAGAAAAGCCATCAAATCCAACCTAAAAATTACCTGTTACCATGATTTTAGAATCATTTTTGTCTACATCCAGAGAACCATGAATAGAGAGTATGGGAGAGAGACAAGCCAAACTTGTTTAATGTTTGTTAACAAAGAGATCACCATCAACGCGCCATCAAACACAACGAACGTCAAGAACAACGCAATAAACGCCAACATACACATGCATCTTCCTACCAAGAGAGAACGTGTTCCATCAGTGCCGCCGCATTGGTTGGCCGACAATCTGGGGAACTCGATCGATTGGCCCTGGCACGCACAGATAAGGGCGGGGGTCTTAGAGTTGATGTTGGCTTGGTTTGTTGGTCAGATTGATTGTGGGTGGAGTTTACTGGTTCCAGTCGAGTAAGAAAGGGTGGAGCAATGTTGGTGATGGTGGTGGGGGTTGGATAAGGTGTTAGTGTGTCGTACCCTCGCGCCCTCTCGCGGTGGGCACATGTACCATCAAACGCACGCGCGCTGCAATCACACGACAAATCGCCGTCACAATCCAAAGACTCATGCTGCCATATTGTATACAACGTTCAGTGCTGGGCGTGGTTCTGTGACCTGATATGCCGATTGTATAAAGTGCGCCTTTGGTTGCACAAAACCACGCCCAGTTTTTTTTGCATCGGACGTCGGAGAAAAAAAAATCCAGTGTAGGTGTGTAAATGTGCCTTGCATCTAGTGGTAGTAATACGCACAAAAAATGTGGTGAAACGGCAGCAACAGCATCTGCGCAAAAATATCCGGCCACGTCCGATACAACACAAAGTTCAAACAAAAGAAAATGGATCAAAATAAAAGTAAAACAACGGAAACACTACTCTACCGGGCAACAGGCGGTTATCTACGTCACATTCGCTAACATATCCAACATTGTTGGCGACAATGTTTAATGTACAGTGGGACACCGCCCACAAGTCACCAAACTAGGAATGAATCTAAATGCTAGGTGGCGTATTCACTCAGTCAGCAGCGGGTACGTACCTCCCCGTGGTAGGGTGGAGCTAGACGTGGTGTGTGTTGGACGGGCGGCCGAATCCTGGAAGACGCTATCAATATCGCTGGCGAGATCCCGGCTAACGCTGCGCCTCCATGGGATGGAGCTGTTGACGCTGCGCTCGCGACTAAACTGTCGACCCAGCGAAGAGTTTCTGAAAAACATAATTGTAAAGAACAAGCTCTAGTGTGCAAGAAACGCCTCACAAACTTTACTCGGATGCAGCATGCAACTACAGCTTACATCATTGTTCGCATCTCTCTGAATGTGTAATGCGAGCTTGAAACAACATCACAGAATACAACTTTCATCAGAAGACGTCTAATCAGGAGGGACGGGGAAGGTGTAAGCGCTGATAAACTTACCGGGAACTGCCAAGTGGTTCCATTCGATTGAAGAAATTTTGACCATGATCAAAATGACTCAAAAATCGATGATTGGGGAAGGCCGGTCGAGTGGGATCATCGTTCAACCGATGTGTTAGATTCCGCACCTGAAAGAGAGACAGTAAAACACCTCCTAATCGACTTTATGCTAGGGACTTATCTTACCCGGGAGAGCAGTGTAGAGAAGAGATTTTCGGCTGTCAAGAACTCAAATCCGTCATCATCATCGTCATCTTCTCCCGAACTAAGCGAATCAGCATGCTCCGTTGTGCTCTTCCTTGGCCGGGACGATCTCAATTTATGCATGTGCAGCACATCTCTCTTGGTACCCTCACCCTCTGCATCACTGTCGCGACCAAAGGAACTGTGTCTGTGCAAGGTACTAAATGGCGATTCATCCTCAGATACATCACGATCAAATAGTGACATCATTCTTCTAGGCGTTCTAAACTTAGAGTTCGACAATCGACTACTGTTTGTCACTGTGCTAGAAGTTTCACTAGGTTCCAGACTACCTGCCCGAGGTGTAACATACCCACCACCTTCCACTGCAATTGGGATGATATACTCCCTCGGGGATTTCTTAATTGGTTCCCCAGTAGTGGACGTTTCCGTATCACTCTCCTGCGTAGACTGTCTCGAAAGGGAGTTGGTCCTTTGCGAGGAATTCGAACGTTGTGATTGGAAGCTCCTGGGTACAGGAGGTTTCGTCGGCGGGGACATCAGTGGCTCCTCTCTATTCGCACCAGACCGATCAAAGGAGATTGGAATAATGTGCTCTTTTCGTCGGGTTTCACTGTCAGTATGAGTGGGTGCAGCGCCTACCGACACCGAACGGAAACCCATAAACGGAGGCGGACTACTGATGGGCACCTTGACCTCACTTCGCTGGGAGCTGACTGGTGGTGGTGGGGCTTGAATATGGTGGGACATCTCAGTCTTGAACTCCATTGTCGCCGGTTTGGGTTTGGGATAATCGAGTTGGATCTGCGCCTTGGTAGACTTCCTTCGTGGAAGCGTCGCCGACTTAAGGGTAATCTCCGCGGAAGAGGTTTGATCGATGGAAGGTGGCGAGAGGGGCGACTCCGGTGACTTGGCAATTTCGGGTGTTGAGCTTATGGGTGGTGTGGGTTGTGAGATAGCACGCGTGAAGGGTTTAGGTGTTGGTTGTGCGATAGGTGGTATGACACCTATACTACCGGAAGCAGAACGACCACTGACACCAAACGGCACGGGCGGTTTACGGACCATGCAAGGACGTGATTTAGATTTGCGAGCACCTTCCTTATCCAATGCGCTGGAGATAATACTTGCAGCATTTTTCATCTTCAGCTTACGTTGCTCCTCTTCTGGTAGCGGCTGAGGTGGTGAAACTTGAGCAGGTGTTGTCTCAATCTTGGCGACAGCAGGTGCATGCATAGCTGGGACTCTCCCAGGTGTAGGGGTTGATTCCTTAGGCTTCACATCAATTGATTTTATTACTGACGATACTGATGTTACTGTTGTATTCGTATTTGAGGTAGGTGTGGTTACAACAGTAGATGCGACAACAGGCGGTGTCACTGGAGTTTCATTTTCTGCTTCCAAACTATCTTTCCTGTCATCAATAATCAATTTCTTCGAAGCAGTTCCCCTCAATTTCGGTGGTGATGTACTTGTCAAGCTAGCCTTTCGTTCAAATTCCTTCTTAAAGCCACCAACACTAACGCCGGGGATGATTATCTTCTTTGGCTTCTGCTTTTCAGGACTTCGTTCCTTATCTCCAGATGAAGCAATCATACTTTGGAATTTCTCAGCTTGTTCAAAAATACGACTTTGCCGTCTCTCTGGAACCTTCGTAGGTGAAACCGATCCATTTGAAGTAGTGTCCTTTGGGGATGTGACGTCTTTACATTCAGTCTTTTCCGAAGTTTTAACATCCTGAGGAGAAGACACCTCTTTAACTTCTTTAGGAACTGGCATGTCAGCAGCCTTGGTAACTTCTTTCTTTTCCACTATTGGGGTGGCTTCCACCTCAGGCTTTGTCTTGACAGCTTCATTTTTGTCACCAAGAACCTTTTTCTTTACTATTTTCTTTTTCTTCTCCGGTGTTGTGACTTTAAGATCTTCTTTAGTTTCCTTTTCGTCAACTTTAGAATTTACTTTGTTTTCTTTGTTCTCCTTGTCTTCTATAATTTCTTTCATAGCAATACTCTCCTGACTAGGATTCTCGTTAATCTCCTCCAAAACTTTGGCGTTCAGCGTGGTCGTAGGTACTCGTTTGACTTTGTCCTTCACGTCCTTGGCTTCCTTGACATCTTTCACTTGACTAGTTTGCTTTTTCAATGCTTCCTTCAACCTGGACTCTTCAATAATTGCAGCACACGCAGCACCCTGCAACGATGGATCCTCAGCCTCCACATCTGCCATTTTTACATCACTTTCAGATGTAACCATCGGTGTGCTCTTGTTTGGAGCAGATATATCCGCCACGGTATTCTCCTTTACAATTTTCTCTTTCCGTTTGCCATCTTGTACTGCATTAGTCATTTCCGTGCTCACAGTAGACTCCAACTTCCGCTTAGGGATCACCTTATCTTTATCAGTTGCAATCAATTCCTGTATCCGACGTTCCGGAGAACTAATTTCCATAATAGACCCGACAGATTGAGACCGTGTTGGAGGAGCTACCACCGGTTCAGCCTTAATTTCTTCGGCACCCTGATCACCAGTGACAACAAGTGTATCAGCCTCGAGCTGAGCCGGTGGTGGATTTAAACTAAGTAATACATCCAACCGCACTGGCGTTTGATTTGCCAACTCCTCAGATATATCCAGACATGATTCGTCGTAAGTCTCGTTCACCCACCAATGTGTGCAAATTTTCTCAATATCCGCCCGTTTCTTTGGATTAACCGTCAACATTTCATGAATAAGACCCGACGCAGCTAAACGCAAAACACACAAATATTAACCGAATGAAATTGAGTCCAGACGACCAACTTACGACTTGGGCTCTGTGGTTCAAAGTATTCCCCTTGTGAAATCGACTTGACCAATCGTGTAAAATTGCTACCGTCGAAAGGCATCGCACCATAAACCAGAGTATACAGTAGCACACCTAATGACCAACAGTCTACTTCTGGTCCATGATATGGCGTACCTTTGACTATCTCTGGAGAAGCATACAGAGGCGACCCGCAGTATGTTGATAAATGTCGATGATCATCAAACACGTTGGATAAGCCAAAATCAGCAATCTTTGCACTCCCATGTTCATCCAATAGGATGTTTTCGAGCTTGAGATCACGATGACAGATTTTGTGCTTATGACAATAATAACACGCGGTAGCAATCTGTCTGAAGATCCGTCTCGCCTCGTCCTCAGGCAGCATCTTGCGCACAAAGAGATAATCGTAGAGTTCACCACCAGCGGCGTACTCCATAACGATAACAATCTTCTCCCGGTTTTCAAAGACTATAAGGAAATATTCCCAAGGCTATACAAAAAAAGCACAAATTTTCATAAAAGCAGCACCTACCTTCATAAATGTGAATAATATTCGGATGCTGCACCGAAGACATGATTTGAATTTCACGCCGTATCCTAATCAGATCTGCCTCCGTCTCGATTTTGGACTTTTTGATCGTTTTGATGGCGACCTCCTGGCCAGTCTCCTTGTTGATGCCAAGCTGTACTTTGCCATAAGTACCTTGGCCCAACTTTTTTATTATGTCAAATCTGCAATGCGACAACATCGCGTTTAATCAGTAACTTAACCTTTGCTCGACGTATTTAAATTAATAAACGTGCCGTTGTTTCAGTTTCCGTTTGTGATTGTGGAGGCGAACACTGCCCGTGTTCTCAATGCCTCCCATAATGTTGTTGATCATTGCTTCGCCCACAACCATTTTGCTGCAAAACACAAAGAAATATATGTCAATTCACATATTGATGAAATGTTTTTTTTATAAATAGTAACTGTGAATATAGTTTAAGTAACATAACATAACGTTAACGTTAATTCAAGTTCATCTAACCTATTTTAGTCTAGCCTAACCTAGGAATTGTTTAATCCAGTCATCAGGATGGCTTAAACAAATGATTATCTGTGACTAACCAACAAAAAAGAGTCTGATTCGAAGGATTCCTTGGAAAACGAAGAGAAAAGGATGAAGGAATAGAAAATGGCAAAGGAAGAGAAAAGGTCAAGGGAAGGAAAAGAG
>WSZQ02064790.1:4094-16881 GCA_019419845.2 Weissflogia rhopalogaster
CCTCTAGGAAAAAATACTCAAAGGTACTCAAAAAGTAACCATTCCATAGAGGAAAATCATATTTCCTCTATGGAATGGTTGGTATACTCAGCTCCCCAACCCATCATCATAATCATTAATTATTATCACAAGAAATATTCTTTATTGCTTTTTACTGTTGAAAATAATTTTAAAATATTAAGCACCGGCAAAGAGTCTATTATCGCGTTGCAATAAAATCAGCCCTTATGGACAATATCCAAATATTTTATACAATAGACGAAAAAATAGCTATATATTTCGAAATATCGATATTCTTTTTCATAAATATTATTTTTGTTAGTGCAATTGAGATTATCTAGTGCCGCCATCAGCATATTTCAGGAAGGAATAAAATACCATACCATATGTTGTCTGCAAATAAAACATAACAGAGGGCCTTCATAAAAATATTGAAAGAACAAACCGGCATCTATTCAATTAAAGTAATTTCCAGAAAACCATAAGTAACCAAACTATTGACTATGTTCTTTCATGCCCGGCGCCTTCGCCACCATTTATTGTAAAAACTAAAACGTTATTTATTTCCCCAACAAACAAATCGCTCAACAACACCAGCGATATTAATCTCCCCACCTACGTACGAGTACGTTCCTCGACGTTGGCCATTTTATCGTGCCCCCGACGCCTTCACTAAC
Organism: Weissflogia rhopalogaster; assembly: GCA_019419845.2. Lineage (NCBI taxonomy): Eukaryota > Metazoa > Arthropoda > Insecta > Coleoptera > Staphylinidae > Weissflogia > Weissflogia rhopalogaster. The sequence goes on from WSZQ02064790.1 coordinate 4,772, forward strand.
CCTGCAGGACCACCACCACAAACCTAACACCACCCTCACAGAAAACACCAACAAATACCGTCAGCACAATACCGACTGCATACAACTATACCCAGCGCTATGTCAGCTATGGCTTAATTAATATGCGCTGACCTTTTCGGCGACGAATACCTGGAGGGGCTAATCATCGTCAGCGTGCTCATAGTCAGTTAACGAGTCGCGCACAATTCTCACGTGGTGTCATTAATATCACCTCCACCACCACAATACAATATTACACAATTTTCAACATATTCAACAGTTTTGATAAAGTTACTTTGAATTGCATTGCATTATTCTAAAAGAAATTAAGGAAATTTGAACGTACCGATGGTTTTAAGGAGACTGCACGTCGATACCATCGCTCTGCATCCTGTTGCCGACCAGCTTGTCGCATTGCTGTCGCTGCTGCTACTGTTAACTCGAAATCGTGAGGTCTGAGTTCTGCTGCTCGTTCGTATAATCCTGCTGCTTCTTTGTGCCTTCCTCTTGATGCTAGAAATTCACCTGGAATGAAAATGTTAAGGAATTAGGAAATATTTAATAGTAATAAATGAAATTGCAAATTGCTTAAATTTACCTTAATATAATTAGGATTTTTGAGAGCCAGAAATGATTGAAAACTCGGATTTTAATTTAGGAAACTGATATCCGGGTTTAGGTTTCGGATTTTGGCATATTCAGGAAAATGTTTAAACATCTCAGCAAATTCAATTTACATCAAATTTTAAGTAAAACCGAAAATCGCGGATTTTATTCCGCGTTTTTGATCTCGGGTTTCATACTAAAACCCGGTTTTTGAATTCGGGTATATTCGAGATAGAATCCGCTTTATTAATACTATTAATTGGACCAATGGATAAATGGTTTCGAACCAAAATCCGGTTTTCGAATTCATAGCTAGCTTTTGGGCTAGGAAGGGAGTGTCCTTCAGTAATACTCGCAATGTCCACGGTTCAAATCTCATTTTCGAAAATCATATTTGTGGCATATTAAATTTATTATAAATTTTAATATTTTCATTAATGCATAAAATTATAAATCATTTCAAGCACATTTCTTACAATTTTTTCAAACGTGTATCCGTCGAAAACATTCCTTCCTTCCCTGATTATTATTTCAATTCCCAACAATATATAACAAACGTCAGTAACAAAAATGCCTCAAAGCAACAGAAAATGAAGAAATGTTTTGAATGACAACAAACTCATTTTTTGCATTATGTTATTAGATATAATATGGAAAGAAAACAAATTGTTGGTAGCTCCCAACCGGTGACAACATTTTCCTTTTTCGATTGAGTCATTTTGTTTTCTTTCCATATTTCGCCTCCTTTTTTCTTTCTTTTACTCCGTCCCGCAAAGAAAACCCTCTGCACCTTAATGTTACGCATTCTTATATTGAATATATAAGAATGAAGTGCTTTAGCCTTAGCCCGGTGGTATATTTGTGCGTGCTCCGAACAGCTGTGTCGTCGTAAAGAATATTGATTTATAAAATCAATTTATACATCCTCGAATCCTATGACACAATAACGCATAACGTCCTCAACATATGGCGTATTTCTTGCTGGAAATCTATACCTAATGCGAAAAACAAAGTAAAAAAAAGGGATCCGAAGAAATGACACAAATGAATAATAAATCTTTATATAATTCTGTTGCTTTTTTAAGATGAATACATTTTAGACGATATTTAATCCCATTTGGGAAGTAAATTGAATGTAGATATATTTTTTGGGGGCTTTCGTTTCATTTTCGCTCCTAATTGTGTTATCTCTAAATATTTTTAATGGTTAAATGAAGTTATCTTATTTGGACATCGTTTTATGAGGAAATTACGATTTGTAGAAGGTCGAGTTTGCTATATTTTATATTTTAGGGTCTCTTTTCTTTTCTGAGTGTTACGATGTCTTGTTGCTTTGATATCGAAGGTTTAAGTATGCGATTTATACGAGAATAAGGTACTCTTCCGTCAACTTTCTTTTCTGACATACTGTGCATGATTTTTCTGCAAGGATTGCCTATATTTGGACGGAAAAGGATCATCTAATATTTTTAGATGAGGGATTAAAGTTAGATCATATATGATGGTTGTAGAGAAAAAAATATAGCTACTTGTTAAAAGCAAGGATGAACCTAAACTTTTTTTACTTTTAATGCGGTCTTGAAACACACAATTCTGGTTATCCAGGCCAAAAGTATTGGAATCATCGATAACTGCGATAACCAAAACCTTGTTTTTCAAGACCTCGTTAACCGAGATTACTTCTCCAATAGAACGGTTACATTTTAACTATCAACAATGTATACAAAGAGAGCATATTCCTCGAGATATTTTATTTTTTTGTTACAAAAAACTCACAATGTATGATTTTTGTATTATTATATTTTTATACTTTTATAGAACAATTGTTAGAATGTATTTTATAGAACTGTTGCTAGTTAGAGAATAATTAAGTCAAAATCTGTGATGAAAATATAGATCACTATAGATCAAGTATATAATAATAATATCTATACTTATACTTCAGTTGTGTGGTCAGAAGCACGCTTTTCTTTTTGTAAATTTAATACAACAGAACAATGAGTTTTTAAGATAAATCTTTTAAGCGCGTTATATTTCAGCAGCATTTTATCATTTATATATTTCATTTTATTCCCTATTTTGTAACTTGATACCTTTGTTAAAAACATACATATTTTTCGACACACGCCGCCCAACAAAGAACGCGAAGCAAGCACATAAAAACGTGCTCTTTTCCAAAATATCATTCCACGTCTCGACGTCGAAAGTGTGCGACATATTCCATGCTCTACACAACAATAAAAAGATTGTGATTTTTTTGCATTCATATTTTTTAGCACTCCACACGCGAATATCTGCTCCACTCGCAACGACTACAAAAAGAGCGCTATGAAGATGTCATTTCAAAAAGTGTGCGAATATACCTAATATACTACCTTCCTGGAAAATGTGATATCTCGAACAAATATGACAAAAATTTCGTCAACACTTGGTTTTCCTCACTTGCTGCGAAATTGTCAAGGGTGTGAAAAGTATAAGGCCACCCTTGCCGCGTTTAGGGCAATGTCATTACCTTATTTATCACCGGCGACACCGTGATCCGCGAAAAAACGAAAAGAGTACTCGTGTAAAGCGTACATGCCGACAATAAAAACAAAGAATGAAACACGAAGCGAAATATAAAAAAAATCATAATTTAAATGTCAGTATGTATAAAAACACGGTGAAAAATCTCTATCGTTTCATAATTTCAGCTTTTTATTAAACTTTTTATCAAAATCGTAACTTTTTCGAAAGTCGGTTCGCTGGTGGGAGCAAATGTTCGCCTCGTTGCGCCGTCTGTAAATCGCCAGCCGGAGGCGGTCGAAAAGTGAGCGAAAAGTCGCGGCCGTCGGCACCAGATAGAATTGTGCCCGTAAAGGACGCACACATTCACATGACATGATAGCGGCAAACAGCGGCGATAAGATAAGAATTAATGTCGGCGGTAAAACCACGGATGAGTTTAAAGAAGGATCAAATGGGTCTATTCGGAATTTTATTTATCATCCGATAAAACGGATCCTGCCAAACGTCTCAACTAGAGCGTGGTTGCAGGCAGGGTGGTTGGGTATCAGGAAAATCCTGGGGCAGCAGTAACCACATGCTGCTTGCATTAGTTTCAACTTATTATAATATATTTTTCTTTCGCACTTCCTGCTTTCTTGAGATTCTGGAATCATAGGGGGTTATCGAGAAGATTAGGTTAGTTTATGATATTTCTTAAATCTCCCCAAATTGTTGAAGCGATAGACATTTTCAAATTAAAACTCAATTTTGCGACTAATATAATAAAATTGACACACAACGATTGGAAGAGGAGCGCGAGAGGAAAAACTTATTACCCGAGTCACAAGGGGGTTTCAGGGGAGGGAGGGGTACGAGAAACCAGATTGTCACCCTAGCGTGAATGATACAGGAGAGTATGTGGTTTTCTTAGACCTCAGAGCTGCGTATGACAAGGTACCACGTGGAATGCTTGTCGAGTGTCTAAGGAGACGGGGGCTGAATGACGATATTGTACAATGGGTATGTGTGATGTATGAATAAACATGGACTGTGGCGAGTGTGGAAGGGCGAGTATCGAAAGCATTCAGGGTCCAGAAGGTGTTGAGACAAGGGTGTCCTAGTTGGATGAAGTTTTTCGGAAACAGAAAATCTGGATGTTGGCCTATGCGGATGATATTGTCCTGGTAGCGAGAGATAGATCATGCGATGTTACAGAGAGTGAAAAGGTACTTTGGTATAAATTTATGTAGTACAAAATGAATGGTATGTAGAAAGCCAGGTGGACGTCAAGGTATGGAAGAGTTGGTATGCATGGGACAGAAGTTGGAAAGGGTGAATGTGTTTAAGTATCTGTGGTTTCACATGAGTAGTTCTGTGATATGGAAGGAGCATGTTGCTTAAATGCAGGCGAAAGTCAGGAGTGCATGGAGAGCGATCAAGAGTAGATAGGGAAGTATATGGGGTAGCAACTGGGGAGTTGCAATGAAACTTTGGGATGCATGTATGAAACCTATGTTAATGTATGGTGCGGAAGTATGGGGCATGTCTGAATGGAAAACGTTTGAAAGAGAACAAATCTGGTTTCTGAAGGACTTAATAAAGTTAGAACAATCCACTCTAGGGTGTATAGTGCTTCAGGAATAGTGAGGAAAAACAGTTTTCGACCACACGACCGAAGTATAACTATATTCTTATTGTTTAATCTTTTTTTTAGATCTATGAGTAATCACCAGTATATAATCACCGTTGTAAATTCACCACAAAAAAAATCAGCGATGTTTTTAACAACTGTCAGTTTCCGCGCAGTGAATTTTCATGGCGGTGAATTTACCATTTTCAAAAATTTTCTGAGCACTACAAATAGAAAGCTATTTTTATATAACGATAAAACGGAGATATTCGAGAGCATGGTAACTTTTCGAGCAAGGAGAAGCGTTTTATTCATGAAGTACCCGCCCGACAATTACACATTTTCAACGGCTCATTACGTTTGTCAGGTATTTGCATAATTGTTCCTTTGGCGGCAGTAGCGGAGGCGGCGCAGCCGTTGGCTCGCAGCACGTAAAAATATAAAGGCCGAATTAGAAACTTGACAGTACGGCTATCATCCGAAAGAAAACACTTCTCGTTATTCCCATTACACAAATATTACGAGTATATTTTCAGCATTTTAATGTCGTCCTCTGGTGAATATCATATGACAAACCGGATGTAATAAAACGCATCGTCATTTCGTAATATCATTTTCGAAAATGCAATTTACATGAGCACATATACACGTATGTGTGTGTACACTCATATGGACACACACTTTAACAGTGTATTCAAAGTACTCAGTAAACGCTAAATGTTTGATGTAGGTAATCGCGCTTATTTAGCATACGATAAAAGTTTTAATCAACAATTCCGATTTTTCGATTGAATTTCACGTTGACGGCGTCGACGATGTGGCGTGGCGTGATATAAAGTTGAAAATTGATTAAACGCTCGCGTCGAAAACTTTTCGGAAAACTCTTCCTTTGTGCGGCTCGTTATTTTTTCTGCCGTCCTTGTCTATACCTTTGTGAGGTACGCGGGGAACAATGTAATACGTTAATAGACTTTCATGTTCGACGTCGGAACCGCTTCAGTTTTTAATTTAACCAAGGTTGGAAAAAACGAGGATAGGAAACTTTGACCAGAATACGCCCTGATGATTCACAATAACGGTAGCAACACGAACTATTTTAGGCAATTCACGCCGCTGGGGATGAGGCATGATGGCCTTAATCAAGGTTTGGGACCACAATCTAACGGGTGAATATTTGTATGAAATTTTTATGTAACGATAGGATTTTGAATATCAGTTATTAGGAAGTAGTCATATTTTTAAAAATAAAACGGTGGAGGTGCCGGTAAATTTGTATTCTTCCTTTGACTTTCAGTGCTCGTCCTGAAGGGCTTTTAGTGCCATATCACAATCAGATGTGATATCCCTTTGTTGTGTGTCTTGAGATACTGCTGGGCACAAAGAGTTTTAATCAATAGTCGTTATTGCTGCACAAAAACTATATCAAAATTGATCGATTAAGTAATTCGCGCCACTGGGGATGAGGCATAATGGCCTTAATCGCGGTTTGGAACCACAATCTAACGGGTGAATAATTGAAAGAAATTTTTATGTAACGGTACGATTTTGAATAAAACCTATTCGTAATTATTTTAATATTTGATTACTATAACATTCACTACATTTCACTATTGAACCACCCACAAATCCCCTGAATCCCTTTTACCATCACGCTCGTGCATACAAAATCTAGAAAGCGGAATAATTACGAGCTACCCCAAAACAAACTTTCCTCATTAATAATTTGTGCGAAAATTTGAACGCTCCGCTCGAAAATTATTCCAACGAGAGGGATGAGTCATTCCACCTTTGACACCCTTATACAAGGTGTTAAACATAGCCAATTCATTTAAAACTTATACCGCCGCGCAACCATTACAGAAATGACTACTTCCACACAATGTAACCAGCGGCATAAAAAAGTGTGGAAGTTTCTTGATGCTGAAAGCAAACTTTGCTCACGACTATAGCCGTTCGAAGAAAAAAGGGGGGGCGAGAAACTTGGCGCGCTGCTGGCAGTCGTTTCGTTCCATAAAGATTTCCGGCTGCACGCATAAAAATATCCTTTATGTTTTGCATTCCGTCAGAGCGTGGTGCGAAAAATATGAAGCGCCATAAAACCCATTGCACTTTCCTGCCGCTCGGCATCTTTTTTTGTTTTTCGCGCACTGCCTCGGCCTTCCCCTAAACTACGAGCAGAGGAAATGCGTCCTGCGCCACCCTGTGCTGCGGACATTTGCAGTATTCATTGCGTTTTGCTCACCTCCGCCAGGAGTGGCACCCGGTTTCCTGTCCCGACGCGTCGACGATATTGTGTTGCGTTGGTTTTACGGGTTTTACGTTTATGTTTACTTTGCCTTTCCATGGGATGCTGATGTGCTGCCTAAAGCAAGAAGGAAAAAAAGGACCATCACGACCTGCGGGTAGCGGGAGGGTGCTTTTGTTCCACGCACGGCATTCTAATTTCCTGCCGCCCACGCGCCGCATAAAATATTCATGAAATGTAAATATTTGTGTTCATTTTTATACCTACCGAGTACGATAATGCCTATCTACGAAAGATGTTAGTCTCTAAGCAACGAGTTAATTAGTTATTTAATAATTTAATATAATTTTTTAGTATTGAACTGTTGTAGTCGCCTCATGCTGACAGATATGATATAAGTATATAACGATACACGTGTGGAAATGATGATTACTCACAGGCTGTTGCTGCGTTCATGTATATTATTTCAAGAAGTCGGATCCTGAACCCGATTTTCCCAAATCGAAATCTTGAAAAAAATCGAAAACCCTCTCCTAAAAGTAATTCATATCAAAAAATAACCTCATTTCAATATTTATATTACCATAACTCTAACGATATGAAACTAGGAAACTGCTTAAAACGCAAAAAAAAACGAATTAAAACCCTTTTTTCAGTGTTAGTTGGCGTGAGTTGAAATGCACGCCACGTTTTCTCATCTCCGCTTTTCAGCAGCGTGCATTTTCCCTGCTGGCCTTCCGCTCGTTTGGTTTAACGTTTTTGATATTCGCAATTTGTACACACAATGAATGTTTGGGCTACGTGCAAGCCTTTGCACCGCGGCCGGCAGCGCAAGCGAAGAGATTACGGATGATCGCTTTTGCGCTCGAATGATTTCCAACCGAGCTATGACTAGCGTGTTATACATGCGCCACCTACTGCAGGAATATATGACATTCTTGGCTGCAGTATTTGCAAACTTTGAGCGACGTGATAGAACGAAACGCTGCGTCGCCAACACATATCCGAACTGAAACCTTGCACACCATACCAACGGCTTTATTTTTTGATTTCGAAGCGTTTTGCGTCTCACGTTACACTCACCGTTGTTATTGTCTTCAAATGCCAAGAAATAGGAAAGAATACGTTCTGCAATTTCCACGACAAGAAAACGCAAAGCCTTTGAAAATGCCGGGATACTCTCTTGCGCTTTCCGTATTCGAATGAATTTATTGTGAATTGTTATTCATGTTTACATCTGCTTTTCAATTCTTGGGATATTTTTTGTTAAACATGCAAATACATAACACAATACTATTTCACAAATAATATATATTGCAATATAAACATAAAAAATGACGACTGTGCTTTTGACTAATCGACTAAACTGTGCCGGCGTGAAGTGTTGATGGATGTGGTAGAGGTGTGGGAAGTTGGAGGTGTGGACTTCAGGCGAGTTGAATTAACCTAAGATTGTTCCTTTTTGAGCTATCGTCGGCTCACATTCTCCAGTTTACCCCCCAGATATAGCACTTATATAGAATTACTTTAAAAACATAATAAACATGTTTAGAACTAAAATGTACTCACCATAATGATGATAAACACTTGGATCATCAGGTGCTAAACGTTGTGCTCTTCTAAACCATTGTTCGGCTTCAGCAAGGCGACTCACCTGGAAATTAAAAACAGTTCGTTAATTTTAGAATAATATCCAAATTTTAGAAGATACTATCTGCCATATACACCGAAAAAAAGTAAAATTCGCATTGTCTACATGCTTATATTATTCAGAAGCATTCATGTTTAGAGATGTTCATTTTTGTTTTGTACATTTTCTGCGATAGCTTTAATTTCCGGTATCTAACCGTGTTTGTAGGGTGTTTCGTTTAGTGCCTGCATTACTTCATACATGCAGGCGCCTCCACCAACCGGCTCCGCTTTCATATCCGCCTACATATGTTCGTATTATCCCAAGGAAGATGTTCTCTTCCTCTTTCTACCTATTGTGTTGTTCAAACTTGTTGAAAAGTAAAATATTTAGGAGTTAAACGGTGAAAAGTTTCATTATCGGATGTTTAAATTTAATTACTCATATTTTGTGATGATTATTGCTTTTGAAAGTTGAACATTTCCAAAACCCGGTTTTCAGTTATTGAAAACCGTAAACCGAGTTTCGGACTTGCATGTTTAAAATGTAAATTTCTTAGCAAACCTAATTTATTTGAAATGTTTGAAAAATGTGCGTCTTTGCCCGATTTTACGATATATTAAATAATTTAAATGGCATAATTTAAATGACCCTACGGTAAATACGAAATGATTGCTGTTACTAAACCTGAGAGAGTAAAAGCATTTTCTCATAAAGAAATGAATAAACAAGAGTTGATGATTCTAATAATGTTGCTACTATATCTGAGAAACTAATAATTATCAGGAATTATTCTTTAAAGTTGACAATATTTCGATTCGTTAAAACCCGATTTTAAAAATTGCATTTTCCTGTTAAACCAATGAAGATACTAAAATAAAAAAACGTTATAGGCATTAGTAATTGTTTCTAATTCTAATAAAATCATCCCTAAATCTGTGGAATTTTTAATAAAGATGCTATGGCTAATCAAAGTAATAAATTTAATTATTATCAACTGGTGGCGATTCAAGTTTCTGAAAACCCGGAAGTTTTCAAAACATAGTTTTCGGTGATTCTTGTGTAATTTTTGACGTTTAAATTTCTTAGCACATCGGAATTTTCTCAAAAATCTGAATTCGATTTTTAAAAGCAGAAAACCGGGTTTCGGTTTCCAAGTTGAAGATGCTATTTATTTAGTTATAAAAATTTATATTGAATTATATTATAACCGAAAACATAAACCAAAACCCTAAGTTTCGGGCAAATCGAAAATATTTACTATGAGAAAATAGATGTATCTCCTGCAACATTGTATGAATTCAATTCACCGTACGGTCGTAACAATTGCGATGTTTTACTCGGAGTGATTGCCAATTGATGGTGTAACAAAGTGGAAATATCCACAGGTTTTCGCCCGCCTGCGGTATCGGCCGCCTTCGTATACATTATTCATTTTCAATATTGTAAATGGAAACATTGGCAAACGCGGTATGCCAACTTCCGGCTCCAGCTCCCCCCAGCCAGCCCCCGACCATTGTTTGCACACGTAAGACGTTGCAGAAAGGGATGAGGAGCGTGGCGCCGAGATTGCCGGAAGAAACGCGCGAAACGCATGGAATAGTAATAAGTAAATCTGGAAATCCGAAACCTGCCACGCCGCCACCATTCATTTTTCATATCTGCTCTCCTCTCCACATCAAATATTTGTCTACGGCAATTTTATATATTTAAAAATGTTATTTATTCGTCCTATTCGTACATTTGCACAAAGAGGACTGAAAAGGAAAACTTAAAAAACAGGCGCGTATTGCAATGAACGGCGACGATAAATTTCCGCTTGCTGCTGATAAATATGGTAAGCATCCGAAAGCTTCCGGTATTTTGCCAACGTCAACCGTGTCGGGAGGGCGCTGCTTGGAAATGGAAACCCTCACGTCGACCCTCAAATAATCCGCGTTATTAATCTACGCGACAACCTAATGCATCTCGTCGGCGTGCAAACTGCCACCGACTCTGACGCTCAGAGCAATTCCCGAAACTCAAAAATTGAAAACCGTTTATTCGGGTTTCAGTTTCGGGTTTCGACTTTCGAATTTTGGGTTTCGAGTTTCGGATTTCAAGTTTCGAGTTTCAGTTCCGGGTTTGAGAATGCAAAACTTTTATACATGAATAAGAGCGAATTTGACAAATAGATACAACACTCAGTAAGTTTTTAGCAATACGAACCGGGTTAAACACCTCCACCAGAGCCGATGCCGCCCCCAACATGAGGATATAACATCCACTTCACGAATGTGTTGAAAAACAGATGGAGAAATAAACGCGTATAGAAAAAGCCTGCCAGAATTCGCTTTTAATATCGATTTTCACATTCCCAGACGCAGTTCGTGCGGCGCAAGGCGGCGGAAAACGAAGGCAGAGGAGGCGGCATAATACTGCGAGATGAGATGTGCACCATCCTAGTTCAAAGGCACTCGTACAGATATGAAACGCGTGCGGTATTTCCATTGAAATTCTGCACATTTTTTTGCAGTATAGTGCACGAAATGATTTTTGCCCTCCGAACGTTGCAATTTTAAAATTCCGACAACAAAGTCTTAAATATGCCAATATTACCTGCACAGGTGAATGAATACAGGAAAGTATTGAGGATGATTTATTAATTAAAATTAAGACAATATATAGCCGGAGATGTGAGATAATTTATGATTGTCGAAATCCCTTTGAAGGCAAAGGTATGATTAATAAGGTCCTGAATTATGTGCTTAACCTGTTTGCTCGACCCTTCGGTAGCCCACGAAGACCACCATCATCCGTCTAGCTCATTTCGAAGATGCTCGAATGCAAATATATGCGCTAGTTAGTGGTTCTCTATTAATATTTAGTCTGACGACTAATTAAGCTTGGTCTCATTAACAATGAATTATAAATTTGTCTATTGTTAAATATTTATTTTCAAATGTTAAAAGGGACGGAATTTTCTAGCCGATAGCACATCTCTCATAATTCTTTGTTTTTTCTGTTTTTCTGAATTATGAGTACGATGACGAAAAGTGAAGGTTTTTGGTAGAATAATGAGAAATTAAATGATTTAAATTGAAATATTGTAGATACGGAATTAGGTGATTGCTGTTGCTAAACCTGCGTTTTTCAGAAAAACTAAAAAGAGTTGCTGATTCAAATGCAACCTCCCCTAAGTCTACTAGAACAAGAATAAAGATGATTTAGCTCAATAAAGTTCGTAAATTTTACAATTATTGATAATTGTTTTAGAAAAATGCATTATTCTCTTAAATAAATTTAGTTAATAGAATTTTCTCGACGTGACATGTATTAGAAAAATTTGATGATTCGAATAGGATGATTCCTAACTATGTCTGACTTGCAATATAGGCCCTACAAGTCTTCGAAATTGAGAAAAATATTAAGTTTTCTAATTATATCACGTTTTACATAATGTCAGTTTCCAGCTAAAGTAATGAAGATAATATAATTTTCATGACGTGAAATGCATTAGAAAGTGTAGCTGA
>WSZQ02064790.1:16981-28094 GCA_019419845.2 Weissflogia rhopalogaster
AGTCTATAGGGATACTAATAAAGAAGGTATGGATCAAATTATAAAATATCTGCGTAGCAATTTTTAATATTTTTACGTTCCCTTTAGAAAATGGCATTTTCCGGTGGAACTAATAATGTTAATGTAAATAATTTAATCTGAATCGAATTAAGAAGAGTTTCTGCTGCTAATAAGTTCACCTTTAAATATGCCTGACTTGAAATATGAACGCTACAGCTATTTATATTTATATATAGTATACAAAGATATTTGGTACAACTAACGTCATCTTTTCGTGAAAAAAAAAAGAACTAATAAGAACTAAGCGTTATAATGTAAATGTATAAAATTTGTTGTAAACACTTCATAAAAATTCAATTTGTTTTCAATCTGATTTGAGAGCATAGAACCCTATTTGAGATTGATTGCGAGCGTACGATAATCGCTAGTTAAATAGAGCGGAGTGCGGACCCTCGAAAAGCCAGACGAAAGTGCATCGCATGTCTATAGCTCGTTACAGATAAACCACCGCCATCGCCGCCACCGCCAAGTGTTCTTCATAGACCGGTAGCGCCTAACGTACACTACAATTCGCTATCGGTTGATCGTCGAGTGCCTCCAATCCCCCGTCTACCGATATCCCTCGATCGTCAATTTTCCTAATCACCTCATATCCATTCGACTTGTTACGATTCGATTACATTGTTTCTTTTTCCCTATATGTTTAACTCTTATCTACGATAGACGTTATTTTTTGTTGTTTTCAACAACGCTGCCTAAATAAACATCAATTACATTATTTTTACGTTTGCCATGCTTCGTGGTGGCCATTTTCGTGGACCGCTACAACCTAATTACTTACATTAGCAATCATTTCGTTAGAATCCTTGATTCTAATTATTATTTATACATTTGCGCCTTCGTTGATGAAATGGGAAAGAAGAAGGAGATGGAGAGAAAAGTGCAAACGTGATATTCAAATAACCACGCTAAATTGACGGTGTTTGTGTGGCTTTCTTTCCGTGCACTCACGGTTTTTGTGCGCGTTCTCTGCTAATTATTCCTAATGAGCGGTTCACCTTAGCTGAGGCGGTCATCAGGCTCAGCAGGAGGCGGCAGAAACGCTTGGTTTTGCAGTATTATTGTAATGCGTGACCTGGTTACATACAATTCCGCAGAAAGCTGCACAATTAACCACAAAACATTAAAAAAAACCTAAATGTATTGAATAATAAGAAAAACAAAAATAAGTACACAGAAGGTACATAAAGTAAGTAAAAGTACAAGTATTGCAAAATAAACAGAGCAAAAGTAAATAAAACCTGAACAAATTAAGGAAAATAAAGAAAGAGCTTTCCTTTCTAAGGTTATTTCTGATGTCACAAATCCAAAGTAAGAAAGTAAGAAGTGCAGTCACGAATCCAATTTCTCTACCTCACACGCCGCCAGCCGATCCCCTGCTCTCCGCCACCAGAGTCGTTACAGTCGTAATGTTTTGCCAACATTTTCTACCTTGCTTAATGCGTTCGAATTGTGTTCGCTTCCGTTTATTGGCTGTTTCTTTGCGCACCAACACCAAACAACTTAAGTTTAATACAGTTTGTAAATTTCAGGCCCTTGAGGGGTGGGTGGGAGGTCGGAGTTCAAGGTAGGTCGTTCGAAAGGGGTCTTCTATGCCCCTTTCAAACGAGGGAGGTGTAAGAAGGCCTGGAACTTTGATTGCAGACTCTCGAGTTGCAGGCGGCGCGCATAGTTTGTAACAAGCCGCCACGCAGCGTCGTGCTGCCACCCCCTGCACTGGAAGAAAACACGATTGACGTTTCGAAATAATAATGCCACCACTCGACTCGAAGTGTAATACAAGTGGAGTGTGCATGAAATGAGTGCATGACAATGCACTTTGAATTGCTTTCACACAATTCTTTGTGCGAATTATAATCGATATAATCTTTGTTATACTTAATATTTTAAAATTATTCATTTAAAGAAGGTACAGTGATAGTGAATGTCAAATGAAGGTTACCGTTTGTATTGATAAACAAAGATATCTGGTATAATGTTTATTTTTTATTCAAGTTCTTCGTACAGAATTCAAGTTTAAACACATGTGTTGGAAACCGCTGTACAGTGTCAAATTTTGCTATTTTTGTGCGTTAAAAGTCCGTTTAAGGCGATTTTTTTCATCCAAACCGACTGTATTTGATAAATTATGCTTTTTTAAGGTTTTATTCATAATTTTGGTGAAATCAGTTTGGTATTTCATAGTTTTTAATACAACTTAAGCAGTCTAGATACGCCATTTTTATATTTTGGGTCAGAAATTGCCTTTCCTCAATAGTACCAAAACCGTTTTAGTGTCTATGTGATCCCAAGATCACCCTCTTTCAGATCATACTATTCACAATATATTAAGTTTAGGCAGGCATCATTAGATTTGACTGTTCTTTTGCCTTATTAATATTTTTTGCAAACTCGTCTAAAAGTTATTTGAGTCGTTTTGAATTGGCTTTTGTTTTGTTTAGTTCCACAAACATGCTCTTTCTTTTGTTACTCATCGCAATATTTCGTCTATTGAGCTTCATGTCAATAGACAGAATAGATATTGGACAGAAAAGGCAGATTTTTGGGCAGCAAGACTTCGATTGAATGATATTTTACGACGTGCCCATTTGGAGATTTGGGTGGTTTTGGATATCGTAGCCGATCCGATGCTGAATTGTTTAGGAACGTCCGGTGGTACCATCATATCGTTAACAACCTGCCGCTGATAGGATAAGTTAGACTTAAGAGTGGCGAAATGTGCATCGCAGATATTTGGGCAAAGCTGTGCCTAAGGGTAGCGTTTCGTGAATCACCAAGTAGATCTTGATAGAGAGAGAAAGAGTGAGTGGTAGGCGGGATGTGCGCGGATTGACCGAGGGTAGGCCAAAAAAGGGGATGTACGATGGTGGGATATATGGTGTGGGAAGTTGGAGGTGTGGACCTCAGTCGAGGTGTTGTAACATTTGTGTAAATAAAGTTAGTCACAAGCCCTACTTCATGGTATCAACATCTTTCCGCAGCTCAATCAACACTGTCAACGAACGGGTAAATCGGGCCATGCTAAAATAAAAAACCTTCGGCGTTTTCATTTAAAGCTGATGTTGTCAACAGGCGGGCTGAGGATAACAATATATAAACTTATGAAAATATACTTTAAATTGGCCTTTATTTAAGATATCTGAGATTTATCAGTATTTGGTCTATAATTATGCCCGGATTGACCGAGTTTTACCGAGTTCATGGACGTGGTAGAAATGGATGGTGTGGGAAGTTGAAGGTGTGGATCTCAGTCGAGGTGTTGTAATATTTTTTAAAGTAAAGTTAGCCTTATCGGAAACTTCATCGTTGAAACTTCTCCTCGAAGCCAAATCATTATTATCAATGAACGAATATATCTATGATATAATGCAATAATTAACCAAGTTATTACAAAAACCTTTCAGCATGATAGAATAAAATTATTAAAACAATAAATTCGAACTAATGACTATTTTTAATCATAAATATAGATTAAAAATGAAATATAAAAATACAAATATGAAATGATTTATTAGTTAATAAATAAAACAATTTATAGAACAAAACAAGCGCAAAAATATAATAAAAACGGCCTGGTTTTAAGGCCAACGGGTTAACCAAATTTCGGCGCGCTTTTTTCATCTTTTTGCGTTGGTATTTTATTTTTATATTTTCCATTCGGAAGGTGTACGCCACCGCTCAGCGCAATGTTTGTTATGAAAAAAGCGAATTGATTGATGACATGTCAGAATTAATTCCCACCTACGCACGCATTCATGAACTCGCATGTCAGTTGCGTTGTTGTGTTGTGCCTAGCGCACGGAGAAAGAGGAAAATATGGATTCCACTCTTCAATGCACAATCGATTGTCGATTGGCTCTATCTGCTTGCATCATGCGTTACTGCAGGTAAATATGAATACAGGAGGAGCTATTTGAAAGCTCGGATTTGTCGATTTTAAATTTGCAATCCTGATGCCAAACTGTTGGCTTTGTGATAACATAGAATAACTTCTACACTATACAAGTATTGACAATGGTTGATTGATATTTCGGGATCAAATTAAGCTTAAAATTTGCAGATGGTAACGTTTTAAAATTTGAAATCAAGGAAGATAGATACAGTTTACTCACGTTTTTCGCCAGTAGTTTGCCATAGGTTATGTGGGCTGGTACATGATCTGGTTGGGCATTCAGAGCAGCTTGATACCATCTTTCAGCTTCTTCGTTTTGTTGGAGTCTTGCTAGTGTTTCGCCCAGAACATTGAAAACACTCTGTAAGAAAATATAAATATTCAAACAGTGGTCTCTAAATATTCACAAGAAGAAGTTGGAATTCTTTAAAGTATTAATTTTTCTGACGGATTTTTGTTGGTATAATGCCTCGGAAAAGTAAAATGTCATAAAAATAAAGCCGTAAGCCGTAAGACTTGACAAAAACGTCGCTAGATCAGCTCCAAACTAATAAATCAAACGCAGAGTTAAGCAAACATCGTTATGAATGTCGGCAGCTTGTAGGTACGCCACTGCAAAGTAAAAATGTATACATACGTTTTGCACTGCTTTAAACAGTTATATTTATTTCTATTTCTGTAGAACTATTAAAAGAACTTAATTACCAAATTGAAGTTGAAATTGATGATAAATGGCAATACTCGTCTTTATTTTTAAATATTTTGTTGGATAAAGAAAAGACGAATTAATAACATTAAAGCAAGTATTCATGGCGTGCTAATGTTAATATTTATTATATCAAATTCATACTAGCTTACATTGTTTATTTATCTAAATAATGTCATGACATTTAATATGCAGGGAGTACGATGCATTTTGCAGCATCCTTAGCATGCTAATTATACGCAACCCCGGCGCCTCCGCCATAGTGCTATCATAGTGAAGTACATCGCAATGCGGAGGCTGTGCCCTTCCGGGCATGACGACGTCGATGTGCATGTGCTACAGGCTGCTCGCCTGCGTCTCCACAAACGGCAATAAAAGGGATTACGTCTCCGAAGACGGGGCGAGCTCACTGGCGCGCGTCGCTCCGGAAAATGTCCGAAACTAATCCAGGAACACGAGGGCGGGCGCGTTTGGGTAGGCGGCGGCGCATATGGCCCGAGCACGTTGTCTCCGCGGCCCACGAATGTCGGAAAAACAACGACGCCAGTAGCGGCGGGGCAGCGGCAGGAAGGGCGGAAGGAAGCACAACATTCCGGGCGCGTTTCGCGTTCATTTGCAAAATGCACAAATTGCATGCGCTCTCTCAACAAAATGGCCGCCGTTGCCTGCCAACACTCCCGGGCTGGCGTTTGGCGCGCGTAAGGGAAAGAATGGGAAATTCTCTTCGGAGTTGGTTTTACGGCGTGCATCGACGCAAAAGACGCATAAAATGCGCAGCGCGCAGACATTGGAAACACAAGTGCTAAAAGATCAGAGGTCATTTGCAGCCGGGCCCAACGGAGGTGAGATGAGCACGCGAGATAAGAATATTGCACGAGTGCAATTGGACATAATCATACTATCTGAAAATTGAGCTCGGCCCATTACAATCCAGAGAGTGAGCTGGTTAGGAAAAACATTAAAGTGCGCTGAGTTTAGAAGAGATAAAGATAAATAGGTTCATTAAAGTTATAATCAAAAAGTTTACTTTCTTGCTGTATTATCATTTTTTATACATTATTACTATTACATTATTAGATTACACATAGTTGCACTAAGTATATCCGATTCCGTAGGGAACGTTATTCTGTTGAATATTTTGGTGGATGCGCCGGTTGGAAGAAACATAAAGGTGCATGTTTGACAGAACAGAAAATGCTTGGTTTATCAAATAATTAATATTCTGCACAAATATAAACAGGTTCATTGCAACTATAAAAAAAAGTTTGCATCCGGAGTGTATTACCGTTTTTCTTTTTCACCGAATAGATAGTAATACTAAAAATTAGATTCCCAAGGAGGCAGTCATCATGGTGGAAATGTAGTTGGGTGCTTGGTTAGTCAGAAGGGAGGATGAGGAGAAGATGGTCGACCGGGAAAAACGCCTCGGAAACAAAATGCACTCGGGGCTGCTTGGATTTCGCATCTCGCGCATGATGCAAGCACGCAGAAAAGTGCAACAAACCCCCAAAGCCATCGTTCGGCCGCCCTCCGAACAGTCTGCCAACCACCGGCGGGCATGATACATAAATTTATGCAAGTATATGATAATGGAATATACATGTAATCTCCATAAGTCTCACAATGCAAACGCATTCCCTTTTAGACCGACCTCTTAATCATGACAAATATTCTACATATTATTTCTGTTTACTCTAAGATATAATTTCAAAGTGTTTTCCTAGATGTCGTTGTTTCTAGGAAAATGTATAAACTTTCTTTCATATTATGCAAATCAATCATGCAATTTGAACCTATGTTCGTTCATCACTGGTTTCGGTTCCTAGGGATGCAAAAACACTTTAAAAACTCTATAAAAACCATTAATAAACATAAACCTTACATTTAAAATCTATCGACACCTTTAAAATCATATCAAA
This sequence comes from Weissflogia rhopalogaster, assembly GCA_019419845.2. Classification (NCBI taxonomy): domain Eukaryota; kingdom Metazoa; phylum Arthropoda; class Insecta; order Coleoptera; family Staphylinidae; genus Weissflogia; species Weissflogia rhopalogaster. The sequence continues at coordinate 23,559 of WSZQ02064790.1, forward strand.
AATCTGAATAAATCTTCAAAACCGCATAAAACCTTGTCTAAAACCTTTATAAGACTCCAAAATCTTTCAAAATCAAGTTAAAAACCCATGGGAAGCATTAAAATCCTTTTAAAATACATTAAATTCCTGTAATAACCTTCAGAAAACTCAATAACCCATTTTAAATCATTAAAAACCTCTAAATTAACTCCTTGAATACAAACAGGAAATTTTATTGAAAAGAAGACTAAAATCCACTCTTTTAAAAAAGCGGTATGTATTCGTATTTCATGTGCAAAAATGCCTTTTTTATTAGTCAGAAGGTGCAAACTTCTAAGCAAACCAATTATAAATTAAATCCTAACAAAACCGAAAACCGGGTTTTCAAAAACGGATATCCGGTTTCGTTTTTTTCGGCAAAACCCTCAGTTTTCGGGTTTTGATAAACCTAAAACAGAAACTTTACTAAATATAATTCCGATTATGAATAAATGTTATACTTTGATGGATATGCCAGGAGGAAACATTCAAAGCTAGATTGCAGCAGTGAAAGGAGTACTAAAGTGACGCGTCCATGTTTGCGTATAATGAAGAAAATGAAGAATTTGTTAATTACGAAAAGCGAGTTTAATTTCAACGGTAATAACGCGAAAAGCAAATTAGAAACTTTTTAATTGTTTCCTAGTTGACGAGCGTCGAGGCTGAAAGCGACGACGCTGAGAAGAATCTCTCGGCACCGATCTACCGAGTGTTTCATATTTATCAATTAACGGCACATTCTTCAACAAGTTTTCCAAAAGCATGACCTTATAATAATGAATCTGACGAAAAATGATATTAACTATGTAAATTGCATAATAAACGGCGGCTTTACAACTTTCAATTTCGTCCGCGTATAATTAAAAATTAATTACAAGATATTGAATTTCCTTTGAGGCGGCGCAAAATCGGCGTCTATGCAAAGTTTTCAAATTAACGTGTAAGATGATCCCTTTCTGAACTAGGCAATTTTCCTGCGAGTGAGGATGGAAGGGTAGGAATGTGCCTTGAATGAATGCATGCCGTAAAACTGTTCATAAAAATGCTAAATTCTGCCTGCAAGTTGAGCGCTCGCTGCGGATATTCGTATAAATTGTGCCGTTTCAAAGTGGATATCATATTCCTACTAATCAGCGTTTTACGCCGACTGTAACTGTCGGTGATTGGCAATCAATAAGTTTCAAAGTTATCGCAAATTGCGAGCGTAATTTAATCTTACGCCCAGTATATTCAGCGGCGCGGCAGCAGTGGTGCTCGTAAATGCTCACTTTTATGACGGGCTTCCTCCTCGTTATTGATCCTTTATTAAACTCCAAGTCGCTGTAAAAAAAATACAGGAAATACAACGCTTTCATTCTTTGAGTGCTTTAATTATTGATTAATAGGGAATATCGGGAAAAACATGAATGAAGCGAGGACACATCGACCATGTATTTCACTTTTTAATGTAGTTTGATGAACTTGCACTACGTACTTTTTTGTATCTTGGGGTAATATTGTCTTTAAATAAGTTAAATAAAGTGCACATATATAAGGCAGTACTTAGGCCTATCGTAACCAGTCGAAAAACGTGAAGACTCGACAACTACTCAGAACAGCAGAGAAGGAAATACTGAGACCCAAAAAGGTCAAAACTCTTCAAGGGCAATTAAGACAATACAGTCCTATTTCTGATTTAAAGTATCTAACAATGTTACTAAACCAATATCAAGGTTTTAAAGCTTTATAATATTCATTATATAAAATGATTAAAACATGATATGATAGAGCATCTCAAAGAGTTTTACGTATATGATTAAAAATGCAATAAAGTCAGAAGGAACAGAAAACGAAATGGATGCAATTGTAAGCGATTTCGTTTAATTAGCAAAGATGTAATAGTTCATTACGGACTTGGCTTTCGAAGAAATTTCGTCGACTTACACGTCAGAGACTCTCTTATTGGCTGTCGTATATTGTGACAATGGAGACTAGTGAACACAAATCTTTCTGGGTGCTACATTGCCGCTATTACAAGTGCAACCTGAAACGCAATCACCTATGCCTCCACAGCGATATGTAGAAACGGTACCGTTAATAAACTAAAACAAGATGATTAATTTTGAAGAATTTTTGAGGTCGTTTTGGTCATACAGCGCAAAATGTAAAAAAAAAGTTTCAAAACTTTTGAGTCTAAACAATTTCGGCCAATTCATGTAAGAGTCTTGTAATTATCTATAAAACATAAATACATCTATTAATCTTATTGTTAATAAAACTAATTATAAGTAAGCTAAGTGCAACATTGGATTAAAATGTATGGTCATTAGGAATTAACCTATCATTACCTAAAAACCACAAGTGTCGAGAACTGTTGGCATTTTTACGAGGCAAGTTTACGAGGCATTTTCAATTTTTGGAATTAAGTTTCCTTGCGGACATTTGGCCTATCTTTCAACAAAATACATTTTTCATGCCATTAAAACTATCACGTCCGGTCGAAGTAGTAAAACCTTAGAATTTAAGAACAATTTAGTCACGCGTTGACGCCAGCTCACATTTTTGAAATCTTGTAACTCTCAGGCGTGACGGGTAATAAATCTGATGAAGAGGACATAGCGTACTGAGAGGGTAGAATTGTCTCCTTAGAATTGTGCCATAGATAGGCAGGCTGGCATCAGTTGACATGTGCGAGCTTTCACTTCGCTGGCAATCTTAGTAAATTAAGATAGAACTTTCGAAACACCCTGTTGTAAGTAAGTGAGAAGGTTGGGCTCTCCCTCGAGAAAGCTAATGTTTTTCGAGAGAGGGCGTAAAGGCTGAAGTTGCAAAATTTTCGAGACAAGTGGATAATCTCAATGGAAAGAAAGAGACAATGGATGAAGTGAACTGTAGAATAGAAAAGGAAAGGAAGTGAATAGAGGGATAGTTGCAGGAGGTGAGAAATGCGGGGGCGATGTGGGAAAAGGAACGGAAGATAGATAAGGAGGAGAGAAGAAGAGAGGAAGAGAGGGAACAGAAGGAAAAAGAAATAATAGAGAGGCATAAATGGGACGAAGGGAACTGGCAATCAGTGATGAGTAAGGTCGGCTTCATGGAGAGGAAAGAAGATTTAAGATGCAAGGAGGAGAGGAGAAAAAAATGTGATTGTGACTGGGAAATTAACTAAAAACTCTAATTTTATTAAAACAAACACATTTTATCTGAAATATAATCGAACCTAATTCCATCAAACTGCAACAAAATGAAACTAATTCACTAACTCACGTTTTCTAAAGTACCTAAATCTATATCTGCTTTTAAACATACACATCCCAAATCAATTTCACCCAAAATAATAAAGTTTAACCAAACTTAAAGTAATTTAACTTAAGCCCAGAGGCAGATTCATCAATTATTTTCAAAAAACTTAACTTTTATTAAACATGCTTGGTGACCATCTGGTGACGAGGTTGTCGGGTCGCATCGTGTATGTTTCTGGGAAGCCAGCTGCGGCTCACCGCCTGCCTCACGGCGTTGTTCCTACACAGCGGTGGCGGCGGCGTCGCGCTGATAAATGTTGCGCTCGCCGCCGCCCGTTGATAATCACGCTAAGTGCAGATACACATACACCCATGCCGTCGCCCTGGCTCCGCCTTTGGCCCGGCGCCTCCGCCATAATACAGCGATTACACGGCATTACACACAAACCACCTACCAATTCGCATTCGAAACTGTTTCTCATATCTCAAACCCACCCGCTCAGCGTCCGACAAGTATAATAACCATTATTGCGACGATGAGCACGCCAAAGCAGGCTGGCAGGACTGGCAGGACTGGCATGCCATGGCTGGGGGTTCAGTGTATTTCAAGGGACCGCGGCTGGGATTTTAATAATTGCGCGCTGCTGACGCAGTCGGGGATTCCAGTTTTATCTCGTGCATGTGTAAGCTGATTTAGACAAAGGTGTAGAACAGTATAGAGAGCATCATTAGGTAGGGTAATGTAATGCTGTAATATTGTAATATGGCGCGAGTTATTAGTCTCTCAGTAAGATGAAATTCTGTCGACATATTACACTGTTGCACAATTGCTTTTGTGTAGTAAAGCATAGAACTGCTGAGATTTGAAATAATTTACTACAGTAAATATATGATATATATATATATATGAAAGTTATGTCTGTTCATATTTGAATTATGTATTATAGTTATTATGAATTATATATTATAGTTCAAGACAAATGTTCTCCTTATACAGTTATAGCTTAAGACAGAAATTTACGGCCCAACAATCTCAAATTTACGTCTATCCCCTTTGTATCTTTAGGGAAATCATCATTCTAAAATTACATTGTCACAAAATTTGAAAGGGCTGAAAATTTTAAATAGGGCGGGCAATTATTAAGGCGCTTCTTAACCTTTTTATTATTGAAATGGTTAAGTTTCGTTGTAATTAATAATTTTAAAAATTTTTGACGAGACAATTGAATCAAAACGGGCATAATTTTATACATATATACTCCTGTTTTTATAAAACAATGAAAAGTGGAAAAAAAGG
>WSZQ02064801.1:6171-19217 GCA_019419845.2 Weissflogia rhopalogaster
ATAGTCAAACATTTTTCATGTTTTAAAATTGAGAAACTGAAATAGTTAAAGAGTTTATATCGGTTATGCAAAGTACTTGTAATTTTTTATAGCAAGTTATTAATTTAACCATGTCAGGCCAATTTTTCAGGTTAGAAGTTACGCGCACTCTCCGGTTATAAAAGAGTTTATCTCGCCCTACGTGTTCTTTCATAGAATAGTCGAAGTTAAACTCTAACATTTTTATGAATAATTTCTCAAAATTTTATGAAGGCAATCGTAATAATCTCCGTAAAACCAAATTCTAGCGAATACCCATACATCATTTCTGTAAAACTTGACGTTTTTATTTCAGACAATTGCATTGGCCGCATCATTCATCATCAATCTCAGCATTCGATTGTACTTCACGCCACCACTGCTCCAGCTGATCGAAACGAAGAACAAAATGGAGGCGGCTGTCGGCGTCGGGATGGAAGTGGGCGCCGCTGATGTGGGACCACTGCGTCATTGCCCACACTACACGCGCATCCATTGCGCTTTCCGGCGCGTGCACATGTCGATCGCGATCGGCAATATTGCCGCCATGGGATGCACGGTCTTCCACTTGTACTACTTGAGCCAATCAATTTGTGCGCTCTAATCGTTCGCCGCTTAAAATTGCTCGCCACAAGACTGTAACGCATTCAATATTTATATGGCTATTCAAAGCGATGTAAGCGATGCACGACCAACGCCAGATGTGCAGCTGAATATAACGTTTAACGGCGGTACTTAAGTTAAGTCATATATATTTTATTACCAATAATACCGAATTTTATTAGCGGATGATCACTGCTGCAGTTGCAGTCAAGTGTTACGAAGACATATTTATTGTGATTGGATAGATAATTAATTTATATTTAATTTAATCAAATATTAATAAAACATATATTAATTGATATAATAAATGTTGTGTGTTTTCTTTTCTAAATCAACTTTTTGATCAATTATACTTTGAAGTTCATTAAGATCGATATATTATTTTAAGGGAAGTAGTAAGAAATTAGGAATTTGATTTCGATATATTTCCTGGATTCATAGAATCTTCATCCCAGCATGCCACTGGGCAAATAAAATCTAGTGGATCAAATAACGTTTGGGCTTCAGACAGAACTGTGTGTTATGTTAATCTTGATTCTAACTTGTCAAAACTCTTTTCACTTAACTGTAAACTATCTGAAGTTTTGAACCATTGTAGTCCCAAAACTCTGCAGGTTTATAGATTCAGAGGACCCCTTGGGGCATTATTAGAGTAATAACCGTTCCAACGTTTGCTATATTATTTGATTATTTTACTATGAACTTTAATATTGAGGATGTTACGTACTATTTTACTTTTATGCATTACTATATTGTACGATTAGGGTAGAATGGTACCATGAAAATGCATTCCAAGCGAGTTGTACACTATACTTTTTCTATGACCTTTATGCGTAAAAATAAGAATGAGCAAATTAATTTTCTGGTAACGATGTGTACGACATTTTATACAACAGGAATAAAAAAGTCTTTTTTTCGTATTTTTGTGACTGGATAGGTAATTAATTTATATTTAATTTAAAAATTAATAAATCATCGATATTATAAATGTTTCGTATACCTTCTATTCTGAATCTGAATCAATGTCACCCAACCTTTTGCCCAATTAACCCCTTTAAGTACATTACAATCGATATATTATTTAAAGTTACGGGAGGTGGTAAGAAATTAAGAGACATTATGGAATCTGCGTTTTCTAAACTGGGAGCAAGGAACTTTCGAATAATCTCAAGAGGTCCCCCTTGGAACATTATTGGGAGGGACGAAGACCTTTTTTGGCGATGGAAGGCGTCAGTATTGGAGACGTAAAATTGGAGACCGCTGGTTTTACCGGCAAGAATTTGTTAATGTTAAACTTCACGCGGCACCCAGCTGAACGTAAGGACTTAACGCGACGTCCAACAGGACTGACCTGAAACGCAGCCAGAGGATTCACGCTAGGTATCAGCAGAGTATATTACACAGTCTCGTCGGAAGCAGCAAGGCTACTAGCAGGAATACTGCCGGCAGATCTCTTAGTGGAGCAGTGAGGTTAGCGCTATCACAAAAAAAACAATGCAGTAAGGCACCGGTACTAAATATTGACTTCAGCTGGATAGAGCGATGGAAGACCGGAAATCTTATCGTATGCTTAGTCAGTCCTCAATGAGTATTGGTATATTGGTTTACGCAAAACACGAATTATTCTGCCCCAACGCCATTTTTCCTGAGTAGTTAAACATCAAATCTTACACCAAATAAAAAGAAATTATGGCGTCACTAATATATCGTTGTCGAAAAGAGAGGGGGAATAGAGCTTTAGAGTTCCCCATTGCCGTCATAAAGAGTCCCTAGTTGACCAGCGGGTCATGTCTACCCGTGACCCTATATTATCAGACTTTTTCAAATGCTATTTAACCTAATACAAGCCGCCAAGTACATTTAGAAATATTTGTGGAGAATTCGATTTTCTCTGTCCCACTGAGAGTTCCTCATGGTCAACAAATATATACCATGAGGAACCCTCAGTGGGACTAATCCTGGTAGGTGATTCATACAGTTTTACTATTCCAAATTCTATATTATTCTTGTCACAATCAGTTTATCAAATTTTCATTAAATCTTTATGTTGATAAAAGCATGGATTTGAAATCCACAGGACGTATTTACACGTCCTCACATGAAGGGGTTCTGATTAAATCATATCTAGTGTATCTTGTAATAAAAAGTATCAACTTATGTTACATGAGATTATTCAGTCGTCAAATAAAACAATATATAATGTTGGTAAATCATCAACCTTTTTATGAATTAAACATTGTTTACAAAGTAAAAGTGGTTACTTTCTCTTATACCTTTGAAACCTGTATAGTTAAAATATATTTTAATTATATTTTACAGGTTTATTTATGTATATTTATAGGTTTCCATTTCAGGTTATTGCATCTCGAAAAGTGCAGCGTTGACCTGTTTAGAGGTTATGGCAAATAAACAATTTATAGTTTAGTTTTTAAAACATTTTACTTACTTGGTAACAAAATTATGTACGTCCTACGAAACTATAAATTTAAAACTTACACAAAAGTAGCTTATAAACAGTAAGTACTGGTGATTACACTGGTTAATATTTCGTATAGAGTGTTGTTGTTGGTTGCAGCGTAATGCTAAAATGTAAGGTTATGTGTGGCGTCGTGTATATAAGTACGTATGTGCGTACGTTGGTGGATGAGAGTACGCGGTATGCTGTCAGCCTTAACGCGAATAAATAAAAATGTAAATCCATGCAAAGTGACTGTCGGGTGTCGTCGCGGAGTCATAAATAAATTTAACGTGCGGTGCGAAAAAGATTTCGTGAATCAGGTAGATAACGACGCGCTGTGCGGTTTTGCTGTACATGATTTTCATCCCCCTCCGCCGCCGGTTACCTGTGCGAAAACGATTACGTGATTCGCGTATGATAATCGCGTTTATCGCAACACCATTCTCTCGTCCCTGAACCTCGGCCCCCAAAAAGTAATTAACAATTTCGGCTTAATCTACGGCTCCTACGCAGAGGTATTAATTGCTATATATAAGTTTCGAATATTTACATATACCTAACTTGTTTGGGTAGCTACTGCCTGGTGGTGCCAGTATCTCAGCGGCTTTTTCTTGCCATTTTTGTGGTTACTTAACTGTCGTCGAAACCTAACTTACATACGGACATAACCTTGACAGACAATGTTTGAGAATATAAGATATTAGAGGTCAAACAGCTTGACTGTATCTGAGAGCAATTCAATTAGTGATTTCTTATTTTAGGGTAAAATTGAATTGCAGTCAGTAATAGTCATTACCATGTAACCTCTGGCATACTCTTTTCATTGTCTGTTTAGGTTATACGATGTATCGACGTCAATTGAAAATTTTGTTTTGTGGTAATGTGGAATTATAAGTTGTTGACGCTGATGATTTGATTGATCCAGCCGATGAAAGAGGAGACCTTAACGTACACGCCGGGCACGTCGACACGACCGCATCCAAAGCCCCAGGATACGAGACCGGCGAGTTCGTAGAAGCCGTCATCTTGGCACACGAGTGGACCGCCGCCGTCGCCCTAGAGTAAAATGAAAACATAAATAATTCAAATCGCTGTAGCATAGCAAAAGCACGAAATGAAATATATTTCGTATTGGCACGAGAATAGATGTTGTAAATCTCGACCAGGGTGAAGTTAGCACAAATTAGAAAATGGACCTTGCCTAAAGTTAAATCCGGAAGCTTACAAAAGATGGTTGTTAAAGTTCTAAATTATATTTGATAGATCAAAATTTATTGTACTTTGAAGGTCCAGGTATTCCTATTGAACTTAGAGGCACTCGGACAGGAATATGAGTATAAGTATTTTGCAGGACCGGGGTTGGTAACGTATGACTCGAGGGTCAGCGATTTACTAATTGCCAAGCCACCCCCAGCCTCTTTTTTGCGAAGTCACTTACCAACGAAGTAACTATTTCCATGTACTTTAAGTTTTATGCATTTATATGGAGTTGTTTGGATACCACCAAACACTATGCATGTAGAACAGAGCATCGTAATATATTTTATACTGCTATAACCTCTTTGCAACATGGACATTTCCCCTTGGGGGTTTATTTTTATAGAATTTAACATATGAACGACAAAATATTGACAAAAGATTATATTATATTGAAAGATTATATATAGAGAGGGGGAGAGTAAGCAGTTGATGCTCGGGTAGAAAGATACTTGTATAAGAGAGGGTTTCTGGTGAATGTTAATATGACTAAATGAATGTTATTCAGAAATGCGGGTGGGAGAAAATCAGCGGAGGACATCCAGTGGAAAAAGCGATGGATACAAGAAAAAACGCAAGGATTTTGCTTCGTAAAATGTGTATGGGAGCGGTATGTGATAAAGGGGGGAAGTGCGTGGAAAGACGAAAGAAGGTTGGCATACTGGGAGGTTGGACTATCGGAAACAGCAGTAAAACAGTTAATGGTAGAAGAAGGAGCCTTGGAACAACATGTAAGGAGAAGGGGTAAACAGGTAGAATACCAGACTCACCAAAACAGAGAAAGAGATAGAGTACATATAACCAGCAGAATCCTCAAATTCAAGCTCTGGAAGGTGGGCCTGTTTATGTTGGCAGGAAAGGTTGAGCTCAGAAGAGGAACAGTTGACGGCAATGGCGAGATGTGGGCGAAGGCGAAAGGTATTGATGGGTGTAGAGTAAATGAACTATATGATGTGTGAGAATGGGGTGGATACGTGGTACGAGTACATGGCAAGTGAATGTATGGGATTGAGGGAAGATTGGGCCCAAGGTATTGATTGTGAGGTTGAAAGGAGTATGCAAAGGTGGATCAGTGTGGGAGGGGAGAGGGCGACTATGGTGAGAAAAATAGTACAGGAGAAGAACCAAAGGAGAAGGCAAAGTGATCCCGGAGTTGGAAATATAGTATACTGAACTGAGTGATCGAGCATTTTTTTTATTTTTTAACTTCTAGTTAGTTTTTTTTTATAGTTATTATTATTTGTTTAAGTTGTTATTCATCATCAACATGCCTCGTTGTTCCTAGTGGAACATAGAGCCGCAACAAAGGTGCGCCAGTGAATTCTGTTGTTGTTATTAGTGAGTATATTTTAAGTATGGTAAAGCATCAAATATATACATTACACAAATACATAAACTACGTTGCCTGTACCAGATAGGTGCAAAAATAGCTTCCAATTTCATGTTGGCGTATTAATTAATTTTTGGAAATTTCTCAAATGTCTTCGTAGTCCCTTTGAACATATGTTTTGTGCGAAGATAATTTTCCCAATACGCTACCTTCATGCGGGTTAAATTTCGTTGTATGAGCTTATGCGAGTTATGTTTGGTTATGTCTCGACTATTGGTAACTTATTTTCCGTTGTAAGTGAATTATTTGTTTGAAGGTGGTTTATACTGCCGCTCGGCACCGGCGTCGGTTTCGCTTTACGGGAACAGTGCCCCGTTCCTGCGGGGTAGCTAATATCGGCGACGGTGGCACGACTAAAGGTTGGCAATGACTCAGTGGCGGTAGGTAAAATGAAATTTTTATGTGGCTTGCACGGAGCAAAGAAGGCAAAGTCGGTAATTTACCGAAGTGGTTTTCCCACCAACCGCCGAATGAAATATCGTGCAAACGTCGTGGCAAAGCAAACAGCATATCTAGCAGACGCAACAATGCAATAAGAGTGCTACGGCTAGACGTAGAAGCAAGAAATGTTCGGGAGTTGGTGGTGCAGTGATGTGATGTGGGTGCCTGTGTGGTGGTTGAGTGGGTGTATTGGATAGTGTTGGGAGGTCTACGGATAGTGTCGGTAGTGTTCCAAGAAGAGGGGGGAGGGCTTCCTGACTGCCTGAAGAGGAACGTACCTGGCAAGCGTCGTTTCCTTCCTCGCCACCGGCGCAAAAACTGCTCGCCGGCAGGATGAATATCTTCTCCGTAACTGCATTCACCTTGCGGATACATTCCGCGTCGCTCACAATGGGAATTTCGGCCTCGCGTACTCGCAGTGGGATGGGACCGGCTGAAAAATGAAGGCACGTGTCATGGCATAAGTATGTCGGTGCGTCTCATTCGAGGGTGGAAGCATGGGAGGAGAAGGAGGAGGGAGGCTTGAGGGTACCGATTACCTTCGCCCATGTAGCCGTAGCCAGTGACGGTGCACCGCTTGCCGGCGGCATGGCTGACTCCGCGCGCCGGCAGGCAGACGAGACAGACACCCTCTTTCAGCTCCGCCTGGCCGTGCAGCTTCAGCAGCGCGATGTCGTTATCCAGGGTCTGGCTGTTGTGATTGTGATGGATGTACGTGGTGGCGACGCGTAGTGTCTGTGCGCCAGGACTGCCGTACTTCCGCGTGAGGTCGTGATCGCCCACCCGCACGTAGATTGCGTCGCCCGACCGCACGATGCTGCACACGCGAGAGATCGAGAATGGATTAGTTAATCACGCGTCGGCTAGCTACAGATGAGAAGAGACACTATGGTCTCGTTTGCTGGAGCTGGGGTGACACGTTTGCCGACAGCGAGGATAAAAACAGTGAGAATTTTAATATGGATGAAAGGCCGAAAGGAATGTTGAATATAGCTGCAGATATTTTATTTTTATCGCGGAAAAGTATGAAATAAATATGAATATAAAATCAATAAACCTAACAATACTCTTTTGTGAATGAGAAATATTAAAAGGAAGGACAGCTAGGCAAAAGGAAGAGGATATGAAAATATCTGACCTTACATTAATATTTGCGTTATTCGAAAAGGGCATAAAAGTTAAAAATTTAACAAGTACTGTTAATTGAGGGTGGATACAAAGAATAGCCTAAAGGTACCAAGAGGAATATTGTAATAAAAATGATGAAGGATAAAGGATGCATATGAGAACAGGGACTCGAAAGATTGATGAAACAGAACTTGGTGGAACTGGAGTGGATAGATATAGTTGAGCACATGAATAAAATATAACAAGGAAATATAAAATGAAAAATAAACTGAAACACTTTAAAGGAAAGGAGGCATACATTAAAAACATGTAATGTATTCAAAGAGAAAGGCATAATAAGTAATTATTAAAAATATAATTAGTAATTATTAAAGAAGGGAATGAGTATGAAGAAAAGTTACAAGAATTTTCATTAATACTACATGGTGCCCTAAGGTACTTAATTATTATGAAATCATAAATGAATAGTTGAAAGGAAATATGATTCAAACAGCCTTATGTAGATATTAACCATATACGAAGTAAGAGAATAAGTAGAAGTAAAAAAATAAGAAGTGAAATATAAAAAATAATATGAGAAAATTAAGACTAGTTGAAACGACAACAAATGAATTCAACTGAATTATGAAAAAGACTTCAAGAGGAGATACAGATGTCCAAAGATATAACCAAGTAATTAGATAAATTCGAGAAGTTCTCTGTAACAAATATAAGTATCGTCTATAGGAAGACTACATAAGAAGTGAGGACAAAAAATATCAAGTGAGTAAAATACACAAAAATCTTTATGGAACACGGCATGAAATTAAACCTAAGAACGACAACAATACACACTAAATTAAGAATATACAAGTTAATATGTCCAAACACCAAAAAAATGGATGAAATGAATGCATGAAAAAAGTCAAGTTTTCTCTAACACTATTGAATTTCGATATTATTTATATAATTATACATTAATTTTTTGTTATTGATTTGTCTTAATTATGATAATATTATTACGATGAAATGCAGATATATTTACAAATACCTGTCCTGATTATTTGCTAGAATGTTAAAAAGGAAAGCCCGAGCCCACTTCCCAGAATCAGGTAATTTTGATCTTGCAGTAGATTTTACGCAACGAGTACTGGTCAAAGGACATTTTTGGTTTTTCGCCCATCTGTTTTCCAAAAAAGCCATTTACCCTTGATTGCACTATTGAATTCACTTGTTATATGTGGAAATCTGTCATGAACGGAAAAAGTGGTTGTAACTATGACCTTCCGTATACTGGAAGTTTCACTCTATTTTACAAAGCCTGTAGTATTCCGAGGGAATATTAAGAATCACATTAAAAATGTTAGATTAAAAATATTGAGCTTTGAATTGAATTCAACTGAACCTAAAGAGTTCAAAAATATAACAAAGGTACAAACAAATAATTAGACAAATTCTGCAAGTTCTCTATAACGAGTTTCTTCCGAATGAAAACTAAAAATCGCGAACAAATCGGAAGAGAAATATTAAAGAAATCATGGATACTCTAACTATTAATAAAACCGAAAAATATTATACATTATAAAGGCAAGAAGATGCAAACTCCAAGTAAAGAATGTACTTTAACAAGTTTGTAAGTTGACTGTAGAAATGAAACCACCATAAAATATTGAAAAGAGGTAACTGAATAGGACAAATTCAGCGAAATAATTAGCACAAATAAGATAAAATAGAAACACGAACAGCAAAATATAAAAACATATTGGAAAGGAAAATAATAATAATAATAACTTGTGACTGGGAAGAGCTGTAAAGTAAAATATAAAGCTCTCGCGAAAGGAAGCAAAAATAAGGCAAAAGAGAAATATGAATAGGCTTTTGCCGGAGGCTGAGTAGTGTTTGCGTCCTGCTATGAGTGAGTTGAGGGAGAGTGGTACTTACTTGGTAACGCAGTGAGCAGCCGTCAATACCCATTGAGTGCCGATGAGAGCAGCCCCGCATAAATATTGATTGAGCGAATTAATTAGTGCCACTTGCCAGCACCACTCGGCGCGATCGCCGTCTTCGCCGCCGACGACGCGACTCGAACGCGCCGTGCCCTTTACGCCACAAACGTACTTGCTGTAAACTGGTGGGCGGCCTGTGGTGGCCGCCGACGTGCTTGCCGCCGTCCCACCCAACGCCGTCTTCAAACTGCCATCCGGCTGCGTTGCTGCAAACAGTCAATAATATCAAGTCAAGTTATTCGAGTTATGGCCGGCCATCACTAACACGCTACCGGAAATGCAAACTTACTCAGACCAGTCGCCACCACCGGCCCACCGGTCTCATTGGCATTCGCTAGCCAGGAGGTCGTGTGCTGTGGGACGCCCGGCGTCGTATTCTTCACAACCTCCTCGTCTTTGACGCCGGTGATTTCACGAATGAGCGACTTGGGTGCACAGCATTTCGTTCCGGACTTCCGACATTTAAACACCTCGGTCATTTCCGCATTGCCTGGATGGCAAAAAACAACAACGTGGAGATCATCGAGAACGACAACAGTCGGAGATTGGAAAGTCGAGGGTGATGCTGGGAAACGATTGGAAGCGGTTGTAAGCGTTCAAAATGTCGAGTACTTACGGAAGCAAGTGAAGCTCAGGTAGGAGACGATGCAGGAGCCGGGGCATTCCGGGCGCGAGTCCATCGTCGTCGTAATTGCTGGCGTGGTGGTGGCGGGCGTCGTCGACGTATGTTGACTCGGCTGCTGGTGCTGGTGGTGGTTGTGCTGTTGTGGTCGCGGTCGACTTGTTGCCGTCGCCGAGCGAGTGTTATCACAGCACACTGATCCCCGCTTGCAGTTGACCGTGTGGGGGATTAGCACCGACGGGCGTTCGCAGAACGCCGCCATGATGTTCAGCAAGCAGAAGCCGGGGCAGCGAGGACCTGGATCAGGTGTGGCTACTGAGGGTGGCCGTGTCGGGGGCGGGGGCGTTGTGGTCGTTGTAGGTTGTGGCGGTGGTGGTGGACGGGGATTATCTGCACCTTCGGGCTATGGAAATATAACCTTATACTGGCTTCTAGTTTTGGTAACTTAACCTTCTTAGTAAGGTGATTTTAAAATCTCTTTGGTTTCATCTTCTATTTTCCCAATAAGAATAGAAATGATAGAAAAACTAAATCAGAAGAACCATGACAAAAAGAAGAAAGAAAAAACACATAATCCTGCCAGCTTTATGAAATACGAAGCATTTTAGAAATTATTACATGAGTTGTAAAGTTATATTTTAGAAAAACTGAACGTAAACAAGAAATGGAGCTACGATTTGTATTGTTTTGTGTTTGATTTTTTCGAATTTTTAAGGAAATAAAGTCTGGAATCTTCCGCGTTTTATGAAGGCATGTTCACAACTTACGTGAGATAAATCAAAGAAGTAAAAATGGTAAAAATATATACAGAAGGTTTGTTTGCATACGGAGAACTAAAAATTAAGACGGAAGTTACAAAAGAGAAACAAAACCGCATAAACCAGAATCCAATAAAGCGAGGAAAGTGGATATAAAAAAGTTCATAAGTTTTATAAAAATGCCGATCTAGAGTGAAAATAAATACAAAGAACAATCTAAAAATCAACCCGTAGAGAAGTATAGACGACTGAATGAAGATCGCTAACATATACGTATGACTAAAAATTGATTTGGAATAAATACTGGACAAACAATCTGATGGAGTAAATTCATATGATGAAAACTTTAAAGAATCAATAATAGTTGATCAAGTAACGAACAAAAGTTATGTTGCGCTCGAGTTATGTACTCGTTTAGACGCTAAGGTTAACTTTAAAATTCGCCATAATCACGCCATAATCAACTTTAAAATTAGTATTTTTCCGGCTGCACCATCCGTCCATGTATATTTCAGTGAAAATATTGATTAAACAGGAGCTAACTGCGTAAAGAGGCTAAAGCGAACGGTGTCGAGCGTATAGAAGCCAAAAAAAGAAGCGTACAGACAGGTTTACACAATCTCTGTAATAAGAGTTAACTCCCCTTAGGATCTATTCAATCATAGCCGGGACTTTTTAACAAAAGTCGAGACATTAAAAAAGTAAAAAAAATCATTTTAGAATCACCTTTTACATATACATCGTTGCCAATTTCTTCCTTTGCAAGTATAACCAAAACCATTTATTCCTATAGGAAATGGTTTTCTTCCAATGTACTCTTACTTCAGAGAGTACAATTACGAAATTTGATATTAAATCGAACTAGTTCTGATATTCTCAAACTCATAATCTGAATTTGCTATAACCAATAATTTTAGTCGGCAAGTTGCTTCTAATTATGATTATGAATGCCATTATCTCTTAACGGCAGCAATACTGGGTACTATAAAATATGGATATATTCTCTTCGAAAGTAACTTTTTTGAAGATTAACCTATTATAATTTTAAATTATACATGTACCTTGTTGCAAAATACATTTGGCTTCACCAATAAAAGTTCTATTTATTCGTTTCCACTCTTAGCATATAGGACAGTGCTAGGCCATTCTTACTGGAACGAAACTATTCCATATATTCTCAGTAATTATCTGGAAACTATTCAAGCTCATAACCTGAATTGGTTTAACCAATCATTTTAAGGGGACCACAAGTAAAAAGTTGCTCCAGGGAATAGCAATAAATGCTCCTTGAAGTTCTGACTGAAATTGGTACTAGTTCTGGAAAATCACTGGGAAGTGACTGAAAACCGAAGTAAATAGAACGGGAATAACTTCGTCCGAAATCAGGGCAAAATAAAGGAAGAAAACTGCCATGAAACAACGACTTTTCGGTCTTAAGGATAAAACATTAAAAAGCTGATGAAAAAACAAAAATATACAGGAAACTCAAGATAGCATTTGAAATAAGAAGGAAATGACCCAAGTATAAAGTTACCACTAATTCCAATCAACTTATTTTTGCAAATCCCACGATATTTATTCCGGGACAGAATAAAGTCATCAAATATTTACCGGATTCGTAATACAGCAATTCCCTTCGTCCGGACAGAAAGCCTCCGAGTCAATATCGTCGCAGAACAGTGCAAACAGGCCGCTGACGCACTCGCCGGCGCATTTCCTATTGCCCGTCCCCGCCGGCGGCGCACTACCACCGCCGCCCACCTTTATGCTCCCAGCCGCCGGGGATTGCTGTAGGTGATTGAGCGTGGTGCGGATGAAGCTCTCGGTGGTGGTTGGGGCACGTGTTGGCGGCGGCGGCGTCGGTGGTGGCGCCGTTTTGACCGGGTTTCGCACCTCGTTGTGCTTCGTCTTGTTCTTGTTGGGTATGATCAAGTTCGGCGGCGTCTTGTCGCCGAACGCGTCGCTTGACACGCAGCAACTCAGGCCAGTCTTGCACAAGTCCTCCGTGGTCAGTATCGCGTCGCAGTAGTCGGATATGTGGTTGGCAACACAAACGCCTGGGCACACCTTTGATCCTTGAAATGTTCCAGACCGAAACAAATTAAAATCCCTCTCGCTTTACTAGGCCAAAATTCAAGCCAACGTTTAGGTCAAACGGAGAAATTGGATACCCTTTTCTTCTTTTAAAGATTAGGGATCGTCCGACCTAGAAACCTAAATATCTTGGAGGAGATTTTTTTCGTTGTCTAGGGGTTAAAGCGTTCTAATTATTTTAGAGCTATTCCTAATTTTATATTTGACTTATTGTAGATAGAAATATGATGGATAAGAACAATTTGTAATGGAATCTTTGACATTCTTTATCAAATATTTTTCCTTTATCCCA
>WSZQ02064812.1:1346-14132 GCA_019419845.2 Weissflogia rhopalogaster
CTTTCTGCTTTATAATTTCAAATTAATTATATTATGCATAAAAACTCAAAAATTATAAATTTCGGTTGTAAATTTCTTTGTGTATTAACAAGTAATGTACAAATTTCCTAATGATAAATGAGGAATAATCAAATAACATTTCGAAAAAACGGAAAAACTGCGTGACAAAGTCATTTTCCCATTAACACAGTGGCATTGTTACAAGAACAACAATAACGCGTATTCTTCGACGAACAAGCGAATTTATTACGCGTCGACTGGCACGAATGTCTTCGCGATACAAGACCGACAATTAACGATGATTAATCACACGCCACTGCACGCATGCAGATGGTGCGGCACGAAATATGAAACCACAAGTACCAGCCGAACGAACGGGCTGTTTTCCCGATTCATACGCTTCCTAATTTCACGAATTTTGCGTGTTATTAATCTCGGCACGCTACACTATATGCTATTATTATCATCGGACAAAACTGGTACAACTTTAGACGCATAATTAAAGCTGAAAAAACAACGTTTTTGTGGAAAAATAACTACCGAAAAACCAAAAGTAATACGGCAAAGAAACATCATGTAATAATATGAAATAAATTCAGTAGGAATAGGCTTCAATGATGCGTTTGTAATGAAAAACGCATGTTTCATCCATCATTCGATAGAAAACGCAGAGAAACATATCAATTATTCAAAGGTTTGAGGATATTTTGCGGTAAAGGAGAAGGTGGGATATGGACTTTTTGATGGATATATTTCAGCCTTGATGTGTGATTTACATGAAGGAAAATCTTTTAGTCCCGCTCCAGGCGAAAAAATGGTATTTTCCGTTCCAGGTCTGGGAATTTAGTGAGATTTAATGTTTCTGGTGACAGACTTTTTTGAATATAGAAGAAGGAAGAAGAATGTTATGTTAAATTATTCAAAATATATTCTATAAAACTTCCTGATTTTATGAACTAGAAGAAAATATATACCAAACTTTAATTTTTTTTGGCAAACGGACTCGAAACGGCGTAAAATCCCGTTAACACAATTTATTTCTAAAGATTTTCTGCACGTACGAAAAGTTTCATTTAAATCGGTGTTGGACAATTGAAACACTCTCCTGATTAGTGAATATTAAGACAATTTCCTCAAAGTATATTTTTTAAAAATCTGAACAATCACGTCCCAAACTATACCCATTAAATAAAGTGCATTTCTTGCCTGAAAAAAAAAACAAAGGTAATTCCTTTTTAATGTTCAGGAACTGCTACGAACTGTTTTTACTTTTATTTCCTTAAATTGAAACAAAGTTAAGCGTTTTTTTTTCATATTTTCATATCACGACGGGGAGATTTAAGGAAAATTCACACCTGTCAACATATATCTTTCATATTCCGGGGTAACATAGTAAATATTAGGACAATTCCCGAAACGAAATTTTCTCAAACTTTATTTTTAAAACTACACTCATTAAATGAAGTACATTTCTTGGTTTAACACAAAGGTAACTCTTTATTAATCTTCGATAAACGTACACTAACTAAACGTATACGTACATAAATACTATACTAAAAAATAACTTTTTTGGAGTATCGGGAAAGTTATAGCCTTACAACAGATTCAGAAACATTAGAAAACATTGAAAGTGAATAACTAAAATGAACTCAAACTAATCAATAAAATCCTTAAACCATAAAGTGTTTGACTATACGTTGATGTATCCACTATGGACATCAAATAAAGTGTATTTCTTTGAACTTTAACAAGGATAACGATGTTTTCGCACATGTTTCATAACATTCTAGCGACATTTGAGGAAATTCTACTCCTTTGGCAACATAATTTCTTCATGTACATGTATATTTAATATTCATTTCTTCACATATCAAACTGTAGCCAATAAATAAACTTTATTTTTGTATAAAAGTAAAGGTAATATTTACATTTACTTCGTTTTCTCCAAAATATAACATTTTCCTTTGAGCGGATAATTTAAGTGAAATGTACGTCCATGCAGACATATTTTCTACATGCACATTAGTATGAAACATAATATCTAAAATGTACCCAAACTAATCTTTAAAATACGACCAAATAACAAAAAAGACATTTGGCCATTCGTTGTTGTATTCAATTAATGATGATATTCTCATTTGTTTCATAAGACTGTAGCGAAATTTAAAGAAAATTGGTGAATTTTCTTAAGAAATATTTTACAAAATTTTCATGTCACTAGAAAGATATTTTCTTTAGATATAATAATATGAAAGTAAATATCACTACAATCTTGCCAAAAACTTTCAAAATCCCCAGAAAATATGACATTACCTAACATCATATATTTTTGATATCAATTCACTAGATTTTCAAACTGTTTTCACCCAAATAAACGAGAATGTCACCCATAAATATCGAAAGCACACACGAATAAATATATCCTTCAAGATAGCGTAAAGCACCGTCGTAAATCATAATAAAAACACATCGTTAATATTACATAGATTATATTATTTATAGACGATATTTGTTAGATGTACAAACATTTGCGTGATAATAAAAAAACTCAATACAACAACGAGGATGGTGTATACTTACACAGTGAAATGATAGATGAAGCATATCCAGCCGGCAGGATGTTCGAGAAACACATAAGTCCGCTCCTGCACAGTTTTGCCCTTCTTGTGATGAAAGACGTACTTCGCCTTGAACGCCTGATCGATGGGCAGATAGATGGGATAGTAGGGATCGGGGACGCCGCGCGGAGCGTCTCCGTCCCCGTCGTCGCCACCGTCTCCGTTCGCGCCCACCACGTCGTCGTCGTCATCGTCGTCGACGTCGGCGGGCGCCACCACATCCTGGTGCTTCGTATTTCGCGTGAAGCGCTGCTTCCGACGCAACGGCGTCGGTACCCGTTTATGATGCGCTTCGAAGACGCGCGGACATCGATGGCCTCGCAATCGTGCCAAAAACGGCAGGCGTTCGGGGTGTTCGCAATCCGTGAGATCATCTTCACTCCTACTTTCAATTATTCCAGTTTTTTTGTTCGTTTCCAATTTTGCAATATTCATGTTTCATCATTTTTTTGTTGAATTTTTCATGAGGTGAAGATTTCCATTATTTCCAAGTTTAAGAGTAAAGAGAAAAAATCCTTGTTGGATTATCTTTGTTTCATTATATGTGTATGTGTCGTCGAGAGAAACAAAGAAATTGAGGAACAACCAACAACCTTAATGTTTGCAGAAACTGGGCTCTAATTAATTGCGTATAAATCAGTCTGGGTGTTTTAATATAGAATTTATGGACTCTGGGGCACTCTGCTGGGGCTTTTATTCATGAGGCGTAAGAGGAACGGAAATCAGCTTGAAATAATTGGGATGTGTGGCTGGATCAACTATTAATTAAAATTCAGCAAACGTTTCATTATTAAAGCAGTATTAAATGCTTAGGGTGTGCTTCGATTTATGACTTTGATACCCGTCAATATTTGTTGTAAAACTTCTGGGTTTGCAACATCGATTTTTCTTTCTTTTGAAATAGTAAATAATTTAAAAAACTATAAATAACTAGATAATAGGGATATAATTCCATTAAATGAAAAAACTATTTTTTAAACACGCTAGAAAATATTTATAGTAGAAGATTTGTAATTCCTCGAGTTATTAAAAATAGTGTAATTTCACAACAAAACTACGAGCTTGGATCGGTCAAAACTTTAATAATGGCCCTCCAAGACATTGTTCTAAAATATAGTAAACTTGAAAAAGGGTTATTGAGTTCATAAAGTGCTAAACAGAGACGAAGTTCAGAGTCCATTGATAAATTTTGAACAGTATTATTTATGAGGTCAAACATCACAATGTTATTGTATATGAGATCAACCAAGCAATAATAACTCTTATAAAAATAATAATTCACCATAATATATGCATACAGACATGGTTTAACAGTTAATATTCAATTTTCTAAATATGAAAAAAGAATTATACGAATAGTACCCTGTATCAGTCGTTTCAGAATTCATGAAGTTCTACTATATTAAGAAATGTTGATAGTAAAAGAGAGGGTTAAAAAGGGTAAAATTAAAAGACGTTGTAACACATCTAATGGAACAAATTCATAGTATAGCTGATATTAAATCGATATCAAGTTGAAAGCACGTTATACTCATAAATCACCACCCGGAAAGCATCCTCTCAAAGTTGGTACACTTTTCACGACTTCCTTTCGCCTTTCCTGCCACAGCTAAAGCAGACAAGACAAGAAAAAAACAGCACATTGGTTGGAAGTGCAACTTTCCACCAGTGAAATAGTAATGGACGGAATGAAAAGTTACTTCAACATTGAGACGCTTAACGATAATCACAAATAATGCTCCAGTAAACAAGAATAAACAAGCGCACACGCTTCGCCAGGATAAGTGGCTTCGACTCCAACTAACAAACTATCCCCTAGTCCCCAAAGTTTTGATAGAAAGCAAAAACCATTTAGTTTCCTTCCAACCTTTAGCCCTTCACGCTTCAGTCTTCAGCAGTTTTTCGTGGTGTTCACCCTCGAATTTCCCCGCTTCTCCTGTTGCGCCACACACACGCATGTATATCTCAATCATTGTATCTGAAGGCAATTATCAGCGTTTACCTATCCTCACGCGTGTCGACGCAGACGTCTCGATGGTATGGCATATCCTCGACATGATTGACGGGCGACTTGAGCACGCTCAACACCAAGTCCTCCCCCGTGGCGGCGGTCGCGCCATCCGGCGGCGCGTCGTACGAGGAGGTCTTCGTCGAGATGGGTTGTGCTAGCATAATAAACAACCAAAGAAAAAACGCTTTGAGTGTCACAGCACGTGGCGGTTCGACGTGGTGGTGGTGGTGATCGAGGTGTTGGTGATCGAGGTGGTGGTGGTGAGCGTGAGCTTGTTCGCGAACGATTTCTTTGTTACGTGCGCTCGCATTTCTCTCGACCTTATTTAAGCTTGCTTGCTTTGCTCGCTTTTTTATTATTACATTACTTGTCTTGCGTTATCAGTTATTGGTTTGGAAAGTTGATTGCTTTAGGTTTTTTTTTCTGTTTTTTTTTTTGTTTGGTTTACTTATTTTTGGTTTAGTTGGGATTTTTTGTTAGCACAGCCACAAGCTGGACACAGTGCTGTGCTGCATGTGATTTGATTAGTCAACATCGATTTCGACAAGCACACGCAGTGTATGCGCGATCGAGCACAGAGCACAATGAGCACAATTCTATCACACACCTAAAACAAATAGGAGAAAAAACACACAGACGGTGAGAAAATCGAGTCGGTTCCGAGCATAAGGCAACACGCTTTCAATTTCTTTCAATTCACGATACGTTGCGTCTAATTACAGGAAAAGCAGTTTGGCAGGCTATAGAAAAGAAATACGTGCATTTACACACATTCAATATGCAAGATGTTTCAAAAAATTACTAATTGGGTAGGTATTCATAGTCATAGTCAGATCTGGCATCAAAAGGATTGAAGCTAAATCATAGAAGTCCTTAAAATTTATTCAAAACCAAGTTTAGAGCTTCAGAAGTTTGCAACAAATTTTGTAAGAGAAATGAGAACATAACCTACATCAGAGATTCGCAATTATTGGGCCTCGATATTTTTGTAATCACTTTTAATGAAAACTTCGCCTTCGTCTAAATCGAACTGCCAGTAAATTACTAACTTCATAGTTCATAGTCAGTTTATTGTTACTTAGCAGGTTTAGAATCAACTAAAGCTGTCTACAAGGCCCCGGGTTCGATTCCCGGCTGTCTCTAATATGACTAATTAACTGAAAAGGAATTGAATAGAGCCATAGGGCACGGTAAATCAAAAAAAAACTAGAGCCACTAGGGTCTGACTGAAAATTAAAGTAGCCTCAAAATGGAAGCTAAACAAATACATAATCCTCAAATTTTGCTCTTTTAGAACCTTAGTTCTAGTTAACATATTAAAAGCATAAGAAAATTCCAGGGATTGACTATGAATGCCATTGTAAGAAGAATGGAATGATAGTCAACATCAGTGATTCTCAATCAAGAGGTCTCAACACATGTGTCATAAAATCGTTACTTTGAAAAACAAAATATACACAAACGGGATTCATCATAGTCAGTTTCTTATCAGGCCTTGAACCAACTAGTCATTAGAGACTGACTGAAAATTGTGGTAGCGGCAGGATCCAAAGGAAAGCAAAAACAAAGATCCACATCATGATTGGCTTTGTCAAAACAGAAATTCGAGCTTCTTGAGTTATAACTGGAAAGACTTTGACTGTCAAGACAAAAAGTAAGAAAGTAATTTTCCCGTTAGCTGTTTAATCCTGAACCAACTATAGCCACCCGACTCTGAAATCCTAAATAGCATTTCGGTCTTGATTTTGAGCAAAGTTCTGAAGAAGGCGTTTTTAGGAGAATTAATTAAATGGATTTTGGTAAATGAGAACATATTCTACATCAATAATTCTGAATCGTCACGTTTGCCATAAAAAATTTAGATAGTAAGTTTAATGTTGGTCCGAATATGTTCGTCTCGCAAACATGTAAACATTGCTTTTCATAATTATTTCCCTCTAACTTCTCAGACTGAAATCATGGTAGCAACAATAGCAAAGCTGGACCTGTTGAAAGTCCTTAAAATATATGAAAACGAAGTTCTAACAATCAGAAGATATCAGGGAATGGCTATGAATAGCGCTATAAGAAAATTCACAACATATTCCATAGAAATTATTCTCACTCAGAGAGCCTCGACATTTTTTCATTCAAATGATTTCTTGACCGAAGTTAAACCAGTCTAGACATCACTTGAGTATGATTGGTCGAATCAAAATGGGCTTATTGTCAGAGTTTCAGAAGTTCTCCGGGAATGACTATGAATACATATTCTTCAACAGTAATTCTCTATCATTGTGCCGCGGCACTATTTTCATTACGAAACTTTAACCTTATAGTTTTCTCCAATTTGGAACTCACACAATTTTCATCATGGCCCGGATATTAGACAAGTTACAAACATTGTTCTACGACCCACCTCACAATTGAGAACACCGCTGAAGACAAACACATAGAAATGTATGAAACATCCTGTATATAGAAGCAAGCAGCTGGAATAATAGAAATATGATCGGAAAAATTTCGGGATTATTGGTTTGAAGAAGAATGTGAAGATCATTCTCATAAGATGATTGGTTTGAAGTTGAAAAGTGAAGGAAACGAGTGGAGGGGCAATTCAAGTGGGTGAAATTCACGGCAGAAAAACGGATAAAAAAAAGAAAATAAGTGGATAAGCGATGCGTTTTTCGTTCGATTGATATTTTCTGCAGCGTAGTAATTTCCACATTCTCTTTCTCTCATATACTGTCTATTTTTTGCTACTAGGTTGAAGCCTCTGTCCAAGCTTCATGCCAGCTGCGCGCAGTGTGTTCGCTTACCGGAATGCCGCCGTTCTCCACCTGTTGGATTTGGGATCGGCACCAGGCTCAGCTTGCGCGACGTCCTGTAGAGGTTCTCCTGCTCCGAACGATTCATATCGCCGAAGAGCATCACCAGCGACGAGACCATCGGAGCGAGCAGCAGGGAACGCAAGCTGTAGCCAATAACATCTCAGCTAACCCTAGCAGTGTTAACTCCTCCAGGAGAAACCACCAAGTTCCTTTGGAAAGCCTCAATCATTCAGTAAGTAACCAGTATCCAATAATTTGAAAACTTCAATATCCAAGGTCCTTCAAGACTATACATCAAGCTTAAATGTCCAAGGTTAAGGATGACTTATATTTGTGCGTTTATGTTTTCGAATTTGCTTCATTTGTTGCCTTTCTTGATGTTCTCCAGTGTTGTATTCTATAATATTTGCTGGTAGATACAGGTAAAGTTAGCCTGTCACATATGTATCATCAGGATAAAATATTCCATATTCGTGACTTGTTTTTCCTAAATTAACATGAGTTTGAATTGAAATGCGTCGTCCTCTTCTATGTTTTATAGCCTGTCGTGTTAGTCTTGACTTTAATCCTTTCCACGCCGTCGACCCCTTCGCCAATTCGAGCCGCCCCCCACTTGCCTTCCAATTCCCGTCCGGTAGCGTTAATACTCCAGTCCTTTAGAGCTTAGCAGTCCTAGTCGTCCCTGGTCGATTCGTTCACTTCAGCAAACATTTGACGAAAAGAAAATGAACACATACGAATATTTCACTGCTCTCTAATCTTTTATCCTCTTTCCTCTTCAAAGCTTTAATCCTTTTTAATGACGATATTTTCTAGGTTTTTAAATATTTTTCGATGATATCTAGGTTTTTCTGACATTTCCCAGGTTCTCCTCTTGCATTACATAATAACACTTGAAGATTGAATTTAGTAGACTGTAGATTGTGCGTTAGCATTAAATCCTTAATATGCACTGTCAATGCCAATATTATCGATAATGCCGATCGATAATTTCAGTACGTAAGTACGTGAATTATTTATGCAATCAAATTGGGAGGGGGGAGAGAGAGCGCGCTTGTCCTGTTTTATATTGTACGTTAATTACGGTCGATTAATTATGTAGTGCATGGACGGCGCTCTACACACACCAAAAATAACACAACACATACACTCGCACATAGCACGACGAGGAAACCGATGCACAAACCAATCGCGATCGCCGCCGCTCGCCTCGCGATCGAGCTCTGTCTCTCGATGGGAACGATTCGCGAAGCAGACCGTCCGCGAACTGGGAACCAACTGTTGGGCCGACGCGCACACGCCGCCAAACGACCATCACCACCACTACGCGCTACCAAAACCGCCCCCCTACCACGCGCGCGCTCTACTTCACCCTCGCCCCGTTTTGCCAGCCTCATGGCGAGCTACCACCGCCGCCACCACCACCTGCGCTCCCTCGCATCGATTCCACTCTCCACTCTCGAGCGCTACCGAAGGATTTACGGACTTTCTGTGCAAAACTCGCGGTATTAGATACAATTGTAATTTATATTTAAATCTAGCAAAATAAAAGCCCGCCGCGCCTCGTCCCCTCAAACTCGTACCAACAAACAAAATTGGGGTATCAACTCTGCGTGGTATTAATTAATGCAAAATATTCTTTATGTTCGTTTTGGAAAAGGTAAGCTTCTGAAATTTTAAGAATTCAGAATTAAATTTTGGTTATCTCATTTTTTTGCATTACTTAGTGTATAATTTAAATATATACTTTTTACTTGCGGCTAGTATTTTTGTTATTTACATTTATTCCGTTTGAATTGTTGAAAACCAGGTTAGGTTATAGTCAATTTGTTAATGAACCTGTTCTCATCCCTTTCTTAGGGATCTGATTCTAGATTGCTAGGTACAATTGATTTTGAGACTGGGAAGTCACTGTGAGGCGATTCTAAATGCCAAGGAGAAAGATTTAAGTTTTCTGGTCAATTGGTATTTGTTTTTTGTTTGGTTTGGGAGTTATTTCGTAGAGTAAGGAGGTAATAAGGAATCTATACTCGTCCTAGAGACGACGTTCAGGTATTTATAGTCGTTTCGAACCCTATAATTATGGCTACAATTGATTATGTGAATGCAACGTTAGTAGGAATAAGAAAACCAGGTATACATCGAATTGTTCTATTTAAAGGTATCTATCTTTTTGTTTTGATGTAAAATTTTGTAAAGTAAGGAGGTAAAAAGAAGTCAATACTCGTCCCAGAAATGACTATCAGACAGTTCTAGTCGCATAATCAGACCCTTTATTAGTGGTTATAATTTATTATGCGACCTGAAAGCTACTGCGAAACGTCTATGAATACCAAGAAAAAAGTCGCAGCTTCAAACACTACATCCAACTTTAAACATTCAACTTCCAAAACAACTTCCAAGTGTTTTCAAGAAAAAAATGAAATTCCATGTTTTATCCATCCATCCATATCCATGTCGGAAAGAATGATTATGAGTAAGGAAGCGACCTGCCATTAGTATATTATATCAGAATAGTACCTCTGTTTCTCTATAATGGCAGCTATCATTTTTGTTCTAAATAAAATTTGTCTAGGCCTGTAACATAAAAAGGTAAAACATAAAAAGGCCTTGAGAATTTCTTCTAAAATTAGTGGTGGGGTTGTGTCACACTAGCATCCATTCGCCGAACATTTCCATTTACATTTTCATTATTTTCATTTGCGTTTCCATTTGTTTTCGCTCAGCCGCAGTTTTGCACCATGCGGATAGACACACACACATCGAAATAAACGGCCGCGGGCTTTTCCCGTTACCGCCACCGCCACCGCCACCACCTCCATCAACGACGGCGAACGGCGGTGGCGAAGGAAATGACAGGCCGCTACAATGTGATGTTAACAGTATGATAGCCCGGCGCAAGAGCTAGGATGCATGAATATAACGATTTTTTGCGAAACTCATAAAGAAAATTGCAAATAATGACTCAAATAATTAGAGAATGAACTACTAGGCTCTACAATTCTACATATTATATCAGTACCCTCATAAATTCAGAACGTTATGAAAAGAACGAAATTTGATATATATTGTTAACAAGAATGACATGTTTGTCAATACTAGAAATTAATATAATATAAATTAAAGTCAAATTAATTAACCAAAAGCATGAAAATTTATCTGTTGTAGTTGCTAAGATAATGTACGAGTATATGTCAATACAATAGGTTCTGTTGACTTTCCAACATTCGAGTAGTGGCTTGAATCAGATTAGAGAACAATGGTGTATATAGAACCACCAATTAGAAGTTTAAATGGATTCTATAGCTCTAATAATTGGTTTCCAAAAATAATTAATGTACTACAAACTCGTATGTAGTTTACTATTTTAAACATTTTTCATAAATATGAAATTTGAAATGTGATAAATTAAATTACTAAAGCAAAGCGTTATAATTCCTCTGCAAATTGCATTAAACGGATACCAAAAATGATTAGTCAATTCTGACTGACCAAAATTATTCGGTTGCGCAGTATTTTGCTAGTAACAGAATAGAACAGAGAGCCGAATATGCTACTATCGCTTGTATATGCGCATATTTAAACAAAACACTCCCCAGCTGGCGCTGCGTCTCGCGCATTCATAACTTGCCTAATTCTAAATCATTAATTTATCCCTTTCCATAGCGCGTACCTTAGGGATCGCGCTTTTCGTATTATAGAGAAAAGCGCGCTTTCAAACACCTCATTACACGATCCGCCTACGGACTGGCGTTACCTAACAACGCATCCAGCACTCATCATTAACGCATTTCGATATCATACACGAGTTTTGCAGCCGCTCGTCATTAAATTAGAAATAGGAAACCAGCATAGGCCAAAGAAGCGATGGGTGCTTCTCAAATTATGGTACGTATACCTATATTCCTAGTGCATCAGAAACTAACGCTCTATTTACGAACGTGACATCAGCTTTCGAAACATGTGGCGCTTCTATTTTTTGTTGTAAATAATTCTAAACAATATTCTGCTTACAGAATTGGAAACTTAAAGCACAAAAATCACTAAATGAATTGCAGTAAATAGCTTTCGCTGAATCCTGTGGCACCATCTATAGACGATTCAACGAAGACTCGAACCTTGTGATGGGAATGGGCTCCGAATGTACAATATACCTCTACTTGATAAATCTAATTGTTACTACAAGTGTGAACTATCTATATCGGTCGGAAACCTAAATATATTGGCGCCAGAGAACTGAATGTGTCTGATAAAAGGCCGATAGCCTTAGGACGGTGTGTATCGGAAGGTGTGGATGGAAGTAGAACATGTTAGATGTGTCCTATCTGGAACGGGGACAGCTTCCTGGAAGCAAATGGGGAGTGTAGGGGACAAAAAAAGGCTAATAGACTGGCTTAGTGAGGATGAAAGGAGGGGGGTGTTAATTTTAGCATTGATAATAAAGATAAAGCAAATAGCGTGGACTGTAATAGGCAACAACCGTGGGGAAGCTTAGAATTTAAGTTTTTTATTTCTATTTTTCTTTTCAATTTAATATAATTCTTGCCATTATTTCTGTCAATTTCTGTATATGTATAAGATTCTATGCAGTTATAAATTATAATTTTGCATTACAACCAAATTATAAGCTTTTAAAGTTCTCAAATTTTTTTTGTTTAATTTACCAAGCATTGACTACTATGGTCATTACCTTTATTTAATAATTTTTTATTGTAAGTAGTCATATAAGACGTTAACCCAGAAAGACGAATAATTCATTTTACTACACATACCCATCGAGAATCGAACTCGGGACCTTGTGGTAAGTAGTCATCAATCATACCACTGCGCCACCCGGCTGGACATTCCGAGGAAATATTGATGAATAAGGGAACAACATGTCATTATAATAATTATCAGAAACATACTTGTACACATATAACTTGTTAGAATGACAAATAAAGTCAAGAAGTTTGATTCAATTACTCTATGACTACTTTTATAAACTAATATCTAAAAACTTATATCTCTAAAGCATGGGAACATTTTGTAAAACCCTGGAATAGATATACAAAACGAACATTAACCATGGGGACATATATCATCAACGAAACAAGCACCATGAGAATCGTATACGTCGCAAAAATGTGACGGGAAGAAGCAGATGTTGTAACGATGGTGGCGGCGCCGGTGGTGCTGTTACAATTAGCTATATTTTGCTGCGCGTGAGGGGCTGCCTCAGTAATGCATGCCATATTACGTATAACGTGATTCGAGACCGTTTCACCTGAGCTTTAATCAAGTGGAAAATTCGGATTTATGGCTCGATTACTTTTCGCTTACGGGAACAGTATGCGTGGCTTCTCCA
>WSZQ02064812.1:17136-28084 GCA_019419845.2 Weissflogia rhopalogaster
CAGAATTTTTCACAAATGATCAGGTGCATAGCATGTATGAAATAAGTCCTAATCTTAAGTTATGATTAGTGTGAGTTCTTCGGTTCTCCATACGGTTTTGAGATGATGTTCCCTCGCCACCGCATAGAAGTTGGGTTAAGAAGGATACCACAGGGAGTTGCTGCGATGTATTCTTCACGTTTTAGATTTAAGTATTTGGTTCTAATTCTAAGTTACTTGTAAGAAATTGTTATGACACGTCCATGATTATACAGCAGAGATGCTTCCAAATGTATTAATATGTTTAATAAATTTAAATAATTAAAATTACATGATATCTCAATTACCTGGTGAATAATCATTACCTTGGCACCAAAGTATTAAAATAGCGATTACCAGATGATGTGTTATAGCCAATGCCGTCAAATAGCTAAAATACATCTCGTCAAAATCTTAATGGATGATTTAACGACTGTTTGCATTAAGTTTTACTACTAATTTGAGACGTCTGTGAAATTGCAGCAATTGTAACCTTATCCTTTGCAGGTTTTTTTCGTTCCGAGTTTTCTTTGCAGGGTTCGTTTTAATCAAGAGATGATATCGCATGGAGAAGGTAAGAAAGGAGTCGTGAAATCGAACGTTTTATCATTGACGAGATGACAATTAATCAATAGCTTGGAAAAGTCAGTGTAAATAGTGAACAAAGGATTTTACTGTCAGGTTTACATAGTAACGTAATTTACGTAATCAATCATGAAAAATATTCTGCAAATATTGATTTCAAATGTGTATAGAATAGTTATAGAATTTCAGTTTGGAAATGCATTTTTACACTTTTCACATAGGGTAAATAAAATTGGAATCTAAAACAATGGTTGGCATTTTTAAATCTAGAACTCGTATAAAACAAATGAAATGTGGAGTTACAAATGTAAACATTCCTGCTAGATGCATTTTTCGTTCAAATATATAAAAGTAAAGAGCTAACACTTTCATCTGTTTAACCGGAGGTGAAATAATGTTGAAATCGATTTTAAATGCTACTTTAGATTTCAGCATTTGTTATAGTTCAGGACGTACCTTAAAGAAGAGAGCACACTAGTAGACATGTGAGAAAACTGTGATGTTAAGTTGTCTAGTGGACAAGTCAATTGTTACTTTGCTTACCAGCCCTGCAGCCCATCTTGGCCGATTGTAAATAGGAATGAAGTAAGTATAGGAATGAATTTTTCTCAGAAACCTCATTTCCCACGTATTCTATTTGCAGTCACACCATGCGAAATGAATTAAGGCCTTCAACCTATTCCTATTCCTATTTTTTTTTACGAAATAGTATGTATAATTTAGGATGGTGAAAGTTATAAACAGAAAGTTTTCACACTTCTCTAATTACACGCGATACATTTGGACAGCTACTCAACTGTAGTACTTGAGCTCACACTTATAAATGAATGAAGCTGGGACACTTTGAACAGCCCCATCGTCGCGTGTGCAATCGATATCAATTAAGCGATGCGTCACAAAATACAGTCGCCAAACTTTAATAATGAAGACGTTGATGGACTTGATAGAGTACTGAAGCTACTCATTCATTCATGAGGATTTTAGGAATTAAACAAGGTTATTTTTACTATCTCAAAACATCGACGCAACTGTCCATCGATATATCAATGTATACGAGTATAATGATGTGTAATCGCATGAGTTATCAGTGATAATGATCTATATATTGATCCATTTGAGTGTTACACTTAAATTTTCAGAGAAACATCTGATTTCAGTCGGAATTTATTCAATAATCATAAAATAAATTCTGCCATATTTTCCTTGATGTCTATAAAAAATGTCGCAGTGGATAATTTCGGGCGTGTAAGATAAGAACTCTCCGAAATACTTGAAGTATGTGTATTCACTTAACGTTTTTTGCTTAGCGCATTTCTTTTTATTGCACGACACGGCCGTTAATTGCTATCGATTTTCGGCGGCCTAGTGGCGCACCACCTGCGTGTGACGTCATTGCACCCTGCGCAATCCCCGCGCCTTCACCAAAATGCATCACCCAACAGCCTGGCAACTCCACCATTAACAGAGGTATGAACGCGTTTGTGTGTGCAAATCGTAAAATGTTTACGACAATTACGCTATAAACCTGTAAAACTATTATAAACTATTATGTGCTCTTAAATTTTATTATAGTTTAACAATGGCTTCTACATTTTAACAAAAGCTATCAAAAACTGGATAAGTTTTTGATGACTTTGATCAGCTGTACTATTTGAGTTCTCGCAAGTTTTTATAGAGAAGATAATTTTGAATCACCCAGATTTATTGTGGTTTTAAATGAATTATTCTATTTCATTACGTTTTATTCCCAAGGGCATCCTTTTTTAAATTGTTTAACTTTTAAAAATGTTAAACAAATATTATGAAACTTTTGCTGAGCATAGACAATAAAAGAAGTTAGCAGTTAGAATTTATGTGTTAAGAATAATTGAAGTATTGTTAACACAGGAAGTCTAACAATATTGTATTTAATTTTGGTAGAAGAATTAAAGAGATTATAGTTTATTGTCCAATTCGACGAGCATGTAATGCTATATATATTGTTTACGAGTATGACCAATTGTGGCACAGGCGTGATTGATTTCAACATTTACAGGTTACATACAGGCGCATCAGCTGCATCAGGCCGCTTTGCATGGCACGCGCATGCGCTACGTAGGACGCACTGTCTGGCAGCAGCGCGGCGTGCGCACGCATATTGTTGGGAACCGTTGTGCACGGTCGTTGAATATCTTTCAAGCTTTTATGAAGGTCAAGACTGCAATTGAAAGATATATTATGACGTGCACATTTTGGCTGTTTGGGTGGTTTTGGAAAACGTAGCCGATTCGATAGTGAATTGTTTAGGCACGTCCGGTGGTACCATCTTATCTTTTTCGACCTCCCGCAAATCGGGCGACTAGGCTTGCGAGTGACGAAATGTGCTTCGAAGATGTTTGAGCAAAGTTGTGTCTAAGGGTAGCGTTTAGTGGCACACCTTGTAGGTCTTGAGAGAAAGAGAGAGAAAGTGGTAAGCGGAGTGTGCTCGGATTGGTCCAGGGTAGGTTCGTGAGGTAGAAGATTGTGAGGAAAAGCGTTGAGAGTATGTGGACCCCAGCCGATGTAATTGTAAATTTGTGTAAATAAAGGTAGTCACAAGGTAGAATGGGTAGTTCGGGTCCTGCTAACATAAAAGACCTTTGGCGTTTTCGTCAAAGATTGATGTTGTCAGCATGTAGGCTGTTCGCAACACACATAACAAAGTCACGGCTTATTGCGAGCACCGCAATGCACGACGCCGCGCCGGCCTCACCGCCTACCGTGAACCCATTATAGAGTTTGTTTGCCTAGAACTACATCATCTACCAGTACTGTTATAATCAGCCATAAATTGTGTAGATTATAACTTAATCGACATTGTTAATGCATACAACAGGATACAGCCATATTCTGTGACCGATTCTTTCAATTATAATATATTTCATTCAATTACAATGATTTTTCGGTGCCACAAGAGGAATGTACGCATCGATATCAATCTGAAAAGATAGAAAAATATTGGATAATCTTCTTCGACCTCGACCATGGGTCCCTGTCCTGTGTTTCGGTAATATCCGCTCCATAATTGAAACATTTATAATTCAATACGCTCCGATTCCGCAAAGGTGCTGCTGCCTTCGAGTCTTCTGCTCCCATCTAATAACTTTCTGCGTTCTACGCAACGTACCCGAAGCTTGACGGCAAATACACCCGGGAAAAACACTCTCCACTAACCGCTAAATTGATGGCAAACGGCTTAAAATCTAATTAAATCTCGGGTTTTAGAATTTGACACCTTAATCAACGCCTAAATTGCCGAGTCTCACAATTACGTTTCAAAAGTCCGACCAGTTGTTGGTTCGATACCTTTTTTACAAAAGCACATTAATATTTATTGCATAAAAGCAACAGGCTAGCCTTTATTATTTTCACACTGATGTGTTGATTTATGCAGCATTCTCAATTGGCCAACCATGTGTTTCTAATCCCATTTTTCATTATGACGAGTATTATGCAAATTATTGGACGTTCAAATTTGAATTTAATTTAATTCTGCTTACCTATATAATTTTATGGACGTTTCGCATCAATAAATAAATGCCGATAAATGTCATGCAGATTCATGTTCGTTCTAATTTAACATTATACTGTGGGCATATTGAATTTGTGCTTTATCGGCGATAAAATCGTAATTATTTAGTCATAACGTAGAGGCATTTAATAGGGGCATAATATGGTTTCAAACATCAAAATCATACCAAAATTTTGTCATAGCTTAAATTAGGTCAAATTAGGTTATGTTGTTTTAGGTTCAAATAGGTTTAATCCAGATAAATTACGTAAATTAGGTTTAATAAAGTTAAAATATGTTAAATTTGGAGAAATCAAATTAAATTAGGTTCAATAAAGTTAAATTGCGTTAAATTCGTAGAAATTAAATTAGGTTAGGTGAGGTGAGGTTAAATTTGGTTAAATTGGGTTAATTTGTGTTAATTTAAATTAAATTATATTGTACTAAATTACATTATGTTAAGTTAGGTTAAATAAAGATCCTTTTGCTGGACTTGTGATTAGGTATGTTTACAATTAGGAGAAAATGAAAGGAGAGAGAGAGATGGTTTTCACATTCGAAAGATTCACATACGTTTGTACTAAAATGTTAACGCTCCCAAGAGTAATTCAGCTTTCATTTTGCATCAGCTTTGCACATCCAATTTGACGGAATGCCAAGTTTCAAACGTTTCACTTGTCTCAGATTGCCGAGTTGAGCAACTCCACGAACTTTCCCGGCGTTTATATCCCCCCACAATCAGCTTCATACCACTAGCAGTCATTGTTTCACACAGCAAGTGTACGTAAATGTTGAGTATAAAATATCCGTTTGCTCTGTCTATCTTATCCCGGGGAATAGTGAATAAAAAATACAGTTTGGAATACTTTGACCTTTTAGTCCATCAAGTAAGTGCCCTTTCCACCGCCGGGCGCTGGCACTAGCTCTGACACTCAAAATTAGTCGGGCCTAGGAGACATTTGAGCAGCGCAGGTAAGATTGAATTTTAGATCTCTGCTGTGTGGAGGGTTGTGCGTCGCACATGTACGCGAACATGGTGGAGACGTAGGCAAAGTAGGCAAAGTTCGTCGTCAGGTAATGGCCGCCGGGAGTTATTAATTTTGCAAGCTAACACGGCGTAACGCGGTGGCTCCTCTGGGATGCAACGCACCGCGACAGGATGACAGACAACAGAGGAAGGCTGGCTGCAAGTCAGAATTCAAGGGAAGACATCACTTTACTTTCGCTGGATCGATGCTTTCCAAAAGTTTAACCAAGTAATTAATATTTCATTTAATAGAGATATTCTGATTGTTATGACGGTGAACGTTTCGGAGATTCAGTAAATCATCTTCTATGAGATAGGCTTGTGAAACCAGACTTCATTGGAAAAGGGGAAAATCGGAAATTCGGATACTTGTTTACTAATAAAAAGTGTAAGTAATCTTATGCAGTTGTTTATATGCCATACTATGTTTCACTGTGTTTCAGTGCGGTCGATATCGCCTTGGTAATGAAAGATAGATCTGGAATGCAAACTATGCTGAAGAGTGTGGAGAGGGGTATGCATGTGGGAAAAACGAAATGGATGGTCTGTAGAAAACCTTGTTGGGCAGCCCGGATAATCTGCCCGTATGTCGTGTTTCGCTTTTACCGGAGAATACCTTTTCGATGTTCAGTCGCGCGTCTGAAATTGACTTTGAAGAAATAAATGCCGGATGGTGTTTTTAGATGTTTATTGGCACAACCACCTTCTCTGACGGCCGAAACGAGAGCGAGCGGGTCCCCTCAGAAAACCTTCCCTCAGCATTCAACTGCCCGACTTCCGTTCCGACCTCACCCGATGGAACGCATAAAAATTCAAAAATATACAATACGCCCAAACAAGTCTTCTACTTTCGAACCGACAACATCTCTTCTGCGACGTCGCGATTGTTACAGTATTCTTTGTTGCGTGTTTATAATCTCTTCGTATCCTTCTGTTATTAAACTGTGTTTATAAATCAACACATCTCTCAATCACTCATAATCAACCGGCACCCATCACCCCACAGTATGTTCCTGCTTTGTTTTCTTAAAAATTAAGAAAAAGCGAACTCTTAAGAGACCGAACGAAATACTTGTCTGGTCCCAACTTCAAATTTTTATTAATATCAAGTTTTTACATACGAATATAAACAAAATACAACAGAAAACGTTAATTAATTGGCATTCATTTATCTTCATTACTATTCCCCATTTTTCATATTAGTATACACCAAAAACTAATTATACTAATATGCTAATAAATGCAAATAATTGGGCGTAATTGCAATTATTCATTAGGACTAGTATATTACCCAACACCTATTGTCGTTATTTATATGACATATTCGTCTGTTTGTAGGAATGTCGCTCGAAAATATACAACTTGTACGTGTTAAGTTGATTGCTGGACAGTGGCATTGGTATATTATGCGTGGTCCTCGTGTGATAGCATTATCTGCTTATCATGAATACGAATGCGTCATAGCGTTGCTGCTACTGTCGCGTATATTCATGTATTCTAAAGGCCATAATGAATAATAAACTATAAATATCGACCCGCGGACCATTGCGTCTGGGCGGTCTGACCTCATCAGTCTCACCTGTGGTGTTGAAAAAGGTGAAAAACTGGCGATAAAAAGATAACTCACTTTTCCACCACTGAGAATTCAGAGATATTTCCTCATATTCGTTCAATTTTCGCATAAAAACGTCATTTTCAGCTGCATTTATAGGTAAATATTTATTTTTGTTGTATACATTTATTTTATATTATGAAAATATGAATTATTAATATATTAATAATTTCCGGATAGGTACTATACATTTATAAGGGAAAATTTGTGATTTATGAGGTACTTAAATACGATATAGGGTTATAACGTAGGCAACCCAACATACATCAAATGATATTTAATCTGATTTTGAGCTTAAAAATAAAGAAATTCACAATTTTATCAGGAATATATCATTAAAATTTTCTAAATTTCTGTATGGACTTGTAATTTGGTATAAATTTTGATATTTTAAAGCCTTGTAGGTGAAAAATACTGATTTTTCCGGGAGTTTTCGTTTTTTATACATTGAATCACATAAATCAAAGTTTAAGTTTTCTTCCACGACACAATGTTAGTAAAAGTACTTATAAAGTCCTTCAAAGTTCTGATACTTAGGAGAAATATGAAAAAATACCCTTTGCTGATTAAGGGCTGATTAAATTTATTTTTTTCGTTTTATTCCACATAAAAATCGCAATAAAAAGGTAGATAGTAAGTACTTACACAACAAAATGATAGACGAAGCACTTCCAGTTGTCGGGACGTTCGAGGAAGTTGTAAACCTGCCCTTGGAACGTGGCCCTGCCGGCGATCTTGCGATGCTGACGGGAGGCGTAGCGCGCCGCTTCCCCCCATTTCGGGGGGCTCTCCAGCAACAGGTTGGCGGCGTTCAGCCCCTGGCAGAAGGTCGTTTCCGGAACTACAACAATAATCATCCACATCGATCTTAGACGATATTCATAACTTCACTCAAATAAAAAATACTTTAAAAATTGAATGGTTATCAATTGAATGGATTCAAGGATAAAATGATAGGTTTCAAGAAAAGTTCCCAACTTAAATAATAAATCAATTGATCATAGACTGAACTATTGATTCAATTTCAATGCACGCGTTTCATTGTCAGTCATGGTATTGAATCCCTGATTATTCTCAGTCTCATTGGAATTTAATGTATCAATTGTTTCTCACCATCGCCAGGTTTTCAATTTCAGGTATTGGGCATTTCTGCTATTAATATTGTTATAATTTTTTAATCGAAAAACTGAAATATCCTGGATTGATTGATTTGTATAATGTTCAATATAACAATATAAAGCTTCAATATAAACTTGTTCCAAACGTAAAATATTAAAGTTAATTAAATTGGGAAAAGTGTTTTTATGGATTTTTAATTAAGTCGTATTGTTTGCTTTAATTAATAGTGGGCCAATGCTTGGCGGTGGAAATTAAGAGCTATTGTTCGTCACCGTCGACTTTTCAGCCATTGTTCTATTTTCTGTTAGAATTTATATTTCTCTTCTGGAAATTCTTAGTTTCTCATGGAAAAAAGTTGCAATTGGTGGAAAGTAAGTGACAAGTTTTGTTCAATGAGTTTCGGAGTTTAGCTTTGGGGATAACTTTCAGGTTACCGGGAAATAGAAACGGAAAGCTTTTTATTAAGACCGGAAATATCTCTTTTCCTGTAATAATTAGAAGCCATGAAGACTTTCGTGATATATTTTTAAATCTTAAATCTTAGAATTGCCCTTGCTCAGCAAAATACTTATTATGAATAACTGTAATTTTTTAAATCAATGTATTATGCAGTTAACTTATATAGTTTTCGTTGTTTTTAGAGTAATTTTGAGTAAGATTTTTTCAATTAATAAAACTTCAGAATTTCTCTTTGTTTGGAAAATCTTATTCGCATCAAAGAGTTAACAAAATTTCAAAAATCGTAAAATATCATCCGACGGTGATAGGGATGAAACTCTCAGGGTATTATGTATTATGTATTATGTTAGATAGTTTGTGCGTATTCTCACAATATTTGGAGCATATGGATTCTCAAAGTCAAAATTTCAAAATTTTTACAAAAAAATTGGGTCACTTTATCCCCCCTCATTTTCCCTACTAGTTGCTTATATTTAAAATTGGCTTATTGGTAACTAATTTGGTTATCGCTGAATCGATTGAGATTAATTCTAAGTTGTTTTGATGATTACTTTCGTAGATACGGTGTTTTGAAAAAAAAAAAAAGATTAAAAATAGGCAAAATCGGGGCTTACGTTTTCGGTTCCCATAAGGCCGCGATGTAAATTTCAAATCAAAATTTCTGGGCCAAAAAATTATAAAATCCAAAAAGTAGTTATATATTCGGAATCAGCATTTTTATAAAAATTGATTTTGAATTTTCATGCAACCTTATTGGAACCGAAAACTGAAGCCCTGATTTTGCCTATTTTCCTCTTTTTTTCAAAACGCGATAACTTCGAAACTATTAATAGCAGCAACTTGGGATTAGTCTCAATCGATTCAGGTATAACCAAAGTAGTTATGTATGGGTTGACTTTAAAAATAAATAACTAGGGGGGAAAACGTAGAGGAAACAAGAAGAGAATTGATAGAATTAGAAGGGACTCGTAGATTTTATTTATTTATTTTATTTATATTTATATTAAAGTGGTTTTTATTTGTATTTTTGTCGGTATTTAATCAAGAGGACAGAATATATGGGACTGTTGTTAATATGTGAACGGATAAAATGATAATAAAGATACTATTACTAATACTACTACTACTATATTCTCATACTAAATATTTAATATACGTGTACTTGAAATTGACCCTTCGAAATTAACTGACTCATTGCCAATAAACGTTAATCCACAACCTGAATTTTTACGATAGATAAATACCTATACACTCTAATAAAATCAATTTTCAGATATATCACATTCTATTAATCAACCTCCAACACAATACAATCATTATCTATCAATAATACGACTTCGAGCGTGATCAAATACAAAAATCACGTTTACATGTCACTAAATCAACCGGAAAAGCTTTTATGTGTTCACAATGTATTCATTATGACGATAATTTTAGCCAGCGAGAAGAGTTTTGGATTGATTTCAAAGAATGAGCTGCGTTTACCTTTCAGTTTAGAAGCGCGTAAATCGACGAAATCTGCGCCAGTCTCCGTCGGTGGTACTGGTGTGAGTACATTAAAACTGTTTATTTACCATTCGCAATACATGCTACCAGGCAGTTTTCCAAATATTCATTTGCATCATTTAGTGCCGTGTTTATTTATTCGAAATTTACTCGAAATCACATGGAAAAGTAAAGTTTAATAAAAGCGAAATTGTTTCCACTTGAACGTGTTGGTATTAGACAACATTTTAATTTAGCATTCTGTTTGGGAAATAACCGAGAGAAAATATAAAGCGGACGTTGGAAAAACACGCGGTAAAGTTTGGGAAAACTTACAGATGCAATCGCCTGCTTTGCTGCCGGATGGAAAACTTCAAACATGTTTTCCGTCGCCGCGTATTAATGAGGAAAAAGAGGATTGGGGAATTACGGAGATCAAACAAGTTTTTTAACTACTTATAAAATCTTGCTTTACATGTTTGTATTAAAGAATAAACGCATATAGAATATAAGAAAATTCAGATTGGGAACCTGCTTTTCTGATATTATGAAGAAATTAATCCATTGTATTGCGTGTCTTTAGTCTCTTTAAACCAACTTGTGGCAGTATATAACCCTTTTTGATATCCGGTGCTCGTTCATTCTTACAATGTGTCCAGCTCATCTTAGCTTTTCAAATTTTACAAAACATTAGTCTTGAGTCTACCTCGCATAATAAAAGTAGTTTTCTAGAAATTTTACACATGTTAATCCGTTTAATAAATCATTAAATATTTTAATTCTATGATTATATGCGGATGAAGTGAAGAGCTATTAAGTCTAAAATCTAGGCAACTCCATATACCTAAAATATTTAGCGATATATTGTTTTATCACAAAGCAAACTAATTAATGCTTCTTCTTCTTCTTCGTTAGCTTGTGTTTTACTGGCACTTCTCCTGCGATATTGATGTCCATCGGACCATCTCTTTGGTGGCCTGACGGTGTGGCACATTCTTTGTGGTCTCTGTGGCCCTCATTCACCATTCGCACGATTCTCTCGGCATTATCCTTCACTTTACAATACTCTACAGTACTCAAACTTTCAATGTACAATTTGCAATAATATTTATTT
>WSZQ02064823.1:0-12571 GCA_019419845.2 Weissflogia rhopalogaster
AAGATTTTCATATTTATTCAGACATGCACTCAGATCTTCTTTCTGAAGAACGCAGTTGGTCCGATTGAAGTTACTTCACTAGATTCTGAATCTCCTGATGCAGCTTGAGATTCAGATTCTGAAGATCTAAATTCTCAATTTCCAGATGACGTAATTCTCTTAGATCTCTGAGTGATAATATAGTGCAATCACCATGATCTCGTTTGTTCTCACTTTCATTCAGGAACGCCTGAAGTTTTAGATAATCTTCGAGAAGTTAGGTTAGGTTAGGTAAGGTTTGGTGAGGCTAATGGTGCAGTTGAGAAGTGGAGGTGGAAGTCCTCAAATCAATGAAAATATACTATTCTCTCTAATATACCCTCTATACATATATTACCTTAAACTCTAATAAATTTCCAGATTAGACTTTCCCAAATACCACCATCCAGATCCAGTACTCTAAACCGACGCATATTTGTCATGTAAATATGCAATTTATTAGCTTTAATTAATCTACGAGCACGAATCTCATGCGTTTCGACAAGTCCACCGCCCTGCCGAAATTATACCCATTCGCATTAGTTTATTAGTCGACTCTCCGCGCGTATTTGCTTATGGGTTTCACTTGATTACGCCAACTGTAAAACTTTGACAAATCTGTTTAATCGCACGCCTGACAACTCCCTCGTTTTCCTACTGCTTTGCACGACTCCAAGACCCACGGATAAGAGGTGTATGCCGTCCTGCGTGGCCGGGAAAGGGCGCGGGAAAATGGTAAAAAATCCACACGTTATTACGTTTTGAATAAATAATGTGCAATGTTGAGTGGAGCGCGAAATCCCGACGTCCCTCACGCTTTCACCGCTCGTAGGGGATGCAAAGAAGGTGCATGTGTTCAGTCGGCGACGAGGCCCTACACTTTTGACTTTGATGGATGAAAACCCTACGTCGATCTGAAGTCTCATTGATCATATTTTACCTTTTGTTTGCTTTGCAAACGCATTCGCTTTGTTCTTCACCCGTTTTTTTTTTCATTCTATCTACATGTAGGAGTATAACCTGTATTTTTTTTTCATTTATTTTGAGTTTTTCATAATTTTGAGTATTTGATTAAAAAAGGGGATACTGGGACAGGAAATGTTGGAAAACCTAAAATCCTAAATACCTCCTGAATCTTAAAACCTAAAGTTTGATCAGCTCAGATTTCGTTAACTTTCTTTAATGTCAAATAATAATATATAAAATAGTTAATTTCAAGATTTGATTTTCATCAGTTTTCATATTTAAAGTGATTTTAGCAAAACATATTCAAGTAGAAATATTCATACGAATGCCAAGAAAATTTTAAATTAAAGCTACCCCGAAGGCAGACAAGTCATAACATCACATAACTCGCTCCTGACACTACTCCTGGCACTAGTACTGGCTGCGCCAGGGTGGTTTTGCAGCCCGACATGAATAAAGCATTCAAGCCGGGAAACGCCGGAATGTTGAAACGTTATTAATACCCGAATGGCGCGCTCGCGCTTCCTATGCGCTATGTCTTATCGAATTTGCAAGTTGTGGAGGCGGCGGCGCGTGGCTGCAATAAAACACATCTGCCGCAAAACGACATCCACTTTTATTGCGACGAAAACGTACAACTTTCCAACTATTCCATCACTTCCAATATATGCTACTAGATATACTTGAAAATTTAAAAACACCTTGTATATACTCATTTCTAAAAAGTTCATAATTTTTTCTAAATAATAATTTCTAAAAAGTCCATACTTGTAAAGCTATTTTCTTCATCAGGATTATGGGGATTACAATATTGAAATGTTAAAGTTAATAATTTACAAGATCTAGGGGGATGGATGTATTTCGTCCAGTAAAAAGAATAGGGAAAAGAGGAAAAAGGAAAAATTTACATGTTTTAAGTCTGAAGTCATTTGTATTCTTTAATTCCAGATTCGGAGCAATCCCCAGGTGTCTATCTCCGCGACGATCCGCTCTTTGGCAATCAGCCGCCACACTGCGAGTTGCGCGTGCCGACGGCGGAGAAGGCGGCACACTATCTGGATGCGGCGGTGGAGTGCCGCTCCCCGCGGCGTGAAGATGCCCCACGCGATTCCCACCTTCTCTTCACGCTCCACGTCTACCAGTATTCCGTCGCCGGCAAAGGAGGCGGTAAGTTGCTCCCCCTCCCACTATGGCATGCTCGACACTTGGAGATATCTTCATCTCATCGTAATTGTAGCAGAATTTTTAAATTTATGTTAATTGGATTTCTTATCTTCCGCCTTTTTTCCTTCGCACTTTTTATCCACCCTCCATGTTATTACCCTGTGCAAATTTTTTACCTTCTGCTTTTTTCGGTTCAATGTTGTTTTCACTTTTTGGTACCAAGATTGGGGGTTGAAATGTCAAAAATTGTTACAGTGGCTGGCGGACGAAGTAGACTTCACCTGATCGACTTGGGCAACTCGGAGAGAGGTAAGGCAAGTGGCGGTATTCCCCTCTCGGGCCTGGGTAACATTCTTC
The DNA here is from genome assembly GCA_019419845.2 of Weissflogia rhopalogaster. Lineage (NCBI taxonomy): Eukaryota > Metazoa > Arthropoda > Insecta > Coleoptera > Staphylinidae > Weissflogia > Weissflogia rhopalogaster. The sequence continues at coordinate 2,506 of WSZQ02064823.1, forward strand.
TGGCGATCTTCAATGGACAGAAGCATCTACCCTACAAGGAGCACAAGCTCACACATCTCCTCAAAGACTGTCTTAGTTCACTAACGTGTCATGCGGCGATGATCGCCCACGTGTCTCCTTATGCTCAGAATTACAACGATACCTTGACCACCGTTCAGCTGGCTTCCCGAATTCATCGAATGCGACGTAGGCGAATCAAGTTTGTCAACGCAGGAACTGGTAATGGCTCTGGAGGTAGTTCTGGGGAGGAAGCTACACGTACGACAGGGACGGGAACCAGTTCCGAACCAGATCCATCCAGTAGTGATCTCTCAGCGGATACTGTAATCTATGTAGGTCCAGCTGACGATGCTACAGATGGGGAACACCCACCGGTTTATATCCCAAGTCTAAATTCGGGAGACAATAGATGTGCAATGAGTAAAGCTCTACGTGGTTCCTCAGCGGAACAACGGCCGAAGGCTAAAGAAGAAAAGACCCCTACTCATCGTCCCCAAGTGAAGAATATCGCCCAGAATGGAGCATCCAGTGCGAAAACATCACCTGCACATACGACAAATTCACCTAAGGCATCTCCAGCTAGACAGGTTGCTAAGAAACAACCAGTTGATTCTGGGAAGCATCAGGCCAACGGCGCCAGTGATGAACAATGGATTGATGGACCTAGAATATCAAAGTCTAAAGTGGCAGAAGCTAGACACTTTATGAAAGAACAGCAGCACGTCAAGAAAAGGGAAACCTGGATCGACGGACCAATGCAAGCTGAACCCGCACAAGCTCAAGGATATGGTTATATGGACAGTCACAAGAAGAACATGATCCGGAAATGGGTTGAACATCAAACCTCGCAGATTGTACAAAAGGGCAGTACAATAAAACTTGATAAAACTGAGAAACTTGTCAATCCTAGTCGAAATAAAGAACTGACACAATTTAAGACCTTTGATGATAGAGAAGGAGAAATTGTAAAACCTCCTCTTGATACTAAGAAACATGAGATTGTTGAGGAAGGTGTTATACGAACAGGGTTAAAATTACCTAAAGCGGCGGCTGGAATCATCCCTGAATGTAAGACCCCTGAGGAGATGAAGGATGATGAAGAAGACGAGGAAGAACCTGAAATTCCACCAGCTCTTCCTCTAATTAAACCACTCAGTTCCCGAGAAGTCAGTTTAGAAAGTTTAGATCAACTTCTTAAAGAGAGACAAATTTACAATGCAGAGTATAATAATCTGCAACAACAGAATTATGAAGACCCCAACGACTGTCAGAACGATAGTGATGAAGAGGAACTGGATGAAGATGAAGTCCTAGAGATTATTGAAGTTGAGGAACCATTGGAACCGGTCCCAATGCAAGACTGTTGCCTTCAGGTAACCGAAGAAGATATTGCGTTCTGTATGGGTTTCTCCGAAAACCCATTACCAGAAGTAGACCAAGAAAATCCTCTAGATCATCCTCTACGGATTTTAAGCCAGGAGAACCTCACAGTTGTCAGCACCTTTACCGATTCCATGTCGGTATATACTGACCTGGAACGTATCCTACCTAGGCATAAATACGACCATAAATATGGTTTCTACAACGATGATTATGAAGACCCCGATAATCCTAAATACGACGAACAATCCCAGAAGAAGTTTGAGCAGCTGGCGCGCCTACATGAATTGTACTCCAACCGACTAGCGAAAGCTAATGTAGCGAATTCCGAAACCTTTCAGAAGCAACAACGACACAAAATGCTCTCCCGTTGTGAATCCCTCACCCTGACCGACATGCTCTATGGGGTCACAGGTGGTCACAACGGCCTTAACGATAATAGTAGCATCTACAGTGAACCTGCGTACATCCCAGATGAAGAAAAATTTTGTCACAACTGCCAAGTCTCTATTACACGTCCAGCCACTTCTCAAAACTGGTATATGGACCCTCATATTTCAGCCAGTAGTACAGAGCTTTCAAAAAACGATGGGACGCGACCGATCAGCGGTCGCTTCCAAAGATATTGCCACAAGACCAACCACAAAGAAACAAATTTGGCTTATTTAAGACATCCAGATGGTGCTTCAAATCCAAATCTTCAAGAAGGTCTCGAAAGGAATACCAACCAAACCCAGCCCATAACTAAGGAACCCAACTTTACTTTACCCTTACCTTCAACCACAGAGTTGCGGATTCTCAATATGGAGACAGGCCTAACGGGGATCAAAATAAAAACAGAGGGATACGACAGTGGACATGATTCCACACCGAGGACATCGAAACATAGCCCTGCCGCCATTTCCAGGAAGGCCGAGAGTGGATATGACTCTGTAATGCGCGACTCTGAGAGTTCCAGCATCGATTCGGATACCAGCCGAGCGTCCCACCGGAACCGGAAGTGCAAACACAAGCATGAGAAGTCCTTCTGCTCCTGGTTTCTGAATCCCTTCACTTGCAAGTACATCGAAGAACCGCCCGAAACGCATTTTTAACTAAGATTTTAAAATCAGTGATGAATATCAACTGATTCAGGTCCAAAACTAAAAAACATACAAGTCCAGAACACACAATAACTAATCAGCACTCATATCACTATGAATAAACAGGGTTTGATTAGATTATACACCGCGTACGTAGTTTTTTTACTCGCTATCTGCACATACAGCTCCAAGGGTCTTCTAGCTCTTTCCGGACCAGCAATTTGTAAATTTTGTAAATACCAAAAGAACATTTTTGTATCGGAGCCTGAACTAACTAGCCGAAAAGTCTCCCTCGAAACACTTGTACACTGTAATTATTACTGAAACATGTTAATATAAAGTAGAGCAAATGTTACGTCTCAATATCCTTCCGGGATCAATGAATTCTTAGTAGTCATACAACGTACGAGTATAACCTACGAATGAGAAAAAACGAAACGATATTCTTGCCAAACTTTTTGTAAGACGATACCAAGACTGCTTGTCAATTTTTTGATGATCTCATTATATCATATGATATCAGCCATTAATAAATATATTCTATAAATGAAAATTCCTTAATTTCTATCCGCACGAATATCGATGATGATACTTTCGAAACACTTGATACTTGAAAATAAAAAACGAAAAACTATAATATTACTTGTAACTATTACTCGTAAGAGATTTTCTTTGTGATACAAATGGTTTATTGCGATTAAACTGCCTATATTGTATGTTAGAATATTTGTTCATGACTTATTAAACCAGAAATAAGAAAATTGGTGCACGTAAATATGGCGCGTTGTAAAAAAATTGGCGCGAAAACCATGATAATCATGTAATTAGTGTATATTTAATGTATTTATTTCAATTTTTATACTGTTATCGAAGCGCAATCGTTTTGTCTTTCTTTTTGTAACATAGCTGTTAGATGATCTATCTATAATTGCAAGTTGTATTTCGTTCTTTTTTGACTAAAAAATGATATATTAAATGGTTGTCTTCTATTTTAACCTGCCGCACACTTTCAGGAAGAAAAATATAGAAATGAAGTCGAAGATAAGGAAAACAAAATCTAAAGCAGGCCAAGAATTGCCACAAACTGTTGTCTTTTTAGAGATACTGGCCCTTCTTGAAAATGGCCAGGTTTTCTCTGGGACAATTCAACATACAATACCTGGGATTATAGGCATAAATTTAGTAACTCTCATCTGGATGATGAAAGTGGTACCGTACCATATCAACCAGAATTATATTTTGAACATTGTGCGACAGGGATAACTTCTGGGGGAACTACCTTAAAGCTTCCCGAAAATTTTCATCTGGTACGAAGCACCGGAACAAATTGTCAGATACGGAGTGAGTAATAAGATAAGTCTTTGAGGTTGTTTCGGTTAGGGGAACTGGGGGCAGTGCTGGAGAACCTTTCTGAAGTCTTGATTAAAATTTTCTTCACGTTTATGGTAACAGCAGTAGCTGAGTCACCATTACTCATAGGTAACCCCCATCAAGCCATGCATCTATATCATGACAGACTGCGAAGCGGCACTAACGGCTCTTCGCGATGTGCAGTCGAGGGTAACTTGGAACTGCAAAAATGTGCTCAAGAAATTGGGGCGAGGCAATACACTTACTATACAGTGGGTGCCTGCGCACCAAGGTACTTAGGTGGATATGCTAGCCAAGAAGACAGCAGAAACCACCATTCATGGCCCTGAACCAACCTGTGGATTATCAAAGTCCACAGTGAAGGAATGGATCAAGAATTGGTATCGTGCCAGTCACGAGACCGCCTGGAGGAACGAAGAGGGCAGACCAAAAGGCTGCTCGATGTATCACACAACTGACCGATGCTGCTTCAAGCCGAGGTCCCAGGCCTTATATGAATCCGCGATCTCGAATCATCATAAAGCCCGGATGCGATGGAAAGACTTTTAAAGGCACCCCTGTGAGAGAAATTTAGAATAATTGAGAACGCTGTGTTAAATGATAATCTATCAATGCATCATAGAAGAATTCTATTCCAATCTTTACATCATAAGATTCGTGGCACTACAGATCAAATCAAATAAAGCTTTCCCAGGGTACCTATACATCATGACCCTTCTAATTATGTGTATTTATCACTATGGGAACAGTTTGCAAACATCTAAATGTCTTAATAATTGCTTAAATCAAGTTATTTTTCATCACGAAAACATGATACATTAAAAAGTGATCTTTCATTTCTTAGGAGTGCATTTAAGAAGAAGTTTTGATGTTTCCACAGACCATTTACACAGCGATTATTCAGTAATTTAATAATTTTATTACCGCAGCTGTCGAGGAGATAATAACACAAAATTACCACACTATGACCACATGTGTCTTTTGGCTTCTTAACTTCTTCGGTGGCTGCGGCGCGTTTCATCAACTCGTGGAGTGCAATGAAACGCAACGATGCGGCCAGTCGGGTGCACACATGTCGCCCAAACCGAAAACCGTGTTCGGGCCCTAGGGTTTCGATATAAAACCATTCGTGTGCGTCTACGGGCCGCGATTCAATAAACGTTCGTGTATAAATAAACAAGTCGCGATACGCGGGCGCGCCAAGCGCCGATGAACTGTGAACTTATTTGACCAACGATAATCGACACCGACTCCAGCAAGCCAACGCGTACACGCTAAACAAACTCGGAAGCGTCAGTTCCCGCTTGTTGCACGCTGTGAATTCAAGTGTTGTTCTACGGGTGGTCCCACCGCACCGACAAGGTGTCAAATGCTCACCGCTACCTGGTGGTACCTGCTGGTGGTGGCCGGCCTCACCGCCGCCATACCCCGTCAACATCTCTACGATGTAAAGCTCAGCAAAAGTCTACCGCACGGCGATGATCTCTCTTCGACGGAGATTCAACTCAAGATACCGATCATGTTCTACGGCACCTCGTACCAAACACTTTATGTAAGTTACCTTATTATTTCGACCACCCGAGTGCATCGCGTGTTTTGGCGTTGGACTCTCGCCTTTTGATAAACAATGAAGAATAAGTGTTAAAAGGTCATGTTCTATTTGAAACAAACGCTGACGTTCTATCCGGTTATTGATCCTCAAATAGACATCAATCTATTGACTATTGGAGTGTTATCAAACCGCGCATGCCTTGATTCCTCATTGTTGTCACTTGCATTCCGTATAAATTGTAATGCAAACACCCCGTGATGAAATTGGGCCAATTTTGATAAGACCTTAAAATTTCCAACTCTAGACATGTGAAACCCATTGCAGATAAATACAAACGGCATCATTTCGTTCAACACGGATATCCCAATATTCTTCAATATTGAGTTTCCTCTTGATTTTCCAATTATTGCACCGCTCTATTCTAATATCGACACGACTGGAAATGGAGACGTCTTTTATTTTGAGACCGCTGATCGAGAATACCTTTATAGGGCGGATAGTACTATTTGGGACGCGTTCCCTGGCTACATGGACTTTCATACGAAAAGTGTTCTGATTGTTAGTTGGATGGATGTGGGTTACCATCGGAATGGGACGGACAAACTGAACACCTTCCAAGTTGCGGTCTATTCCAATGGACACGAGTCTTTCGTTGAGTTCCTTTATGCTGATAATGGTATTCAGTGGATCCAAGGAATTGATGAACCTGGAGCGAGACCAGATGCCAGAGCTCAAGCTGGTTTTACGTCAATGGATGGTAGATTTTATAAATTGCCTGGTTCAGGATCCGATCAAGTAGTCTACTTAGATAAAAGATCCAACATGAATCTACCTGGCCAGTGGTTGTTCCGTGTTGGTGATCTGGGTAACGATGCAAATGTCGAGTTACCCAGGGCTCACAACTCAAAATCTGTAGAGAACTTCCAACCAACAACCTGTGCCTCGGCTGAAACCTATTGTCATCTTCAGGCTAAGTGTATAGACTACGAAGCTGGATTCTGTTGTCATTGCAGGAAAGGCTTCTATGGAAATGGAAAAATCTGTATTAAGAAAGATCTCCCATTGAGGGTAAACGGAAAGGTGAATCTTAAAATCAACGAAGAACAGGCCGATAACTTAGACTTGCAGTCATATGTAGTAATGACTGACGCAAGAGCTTATACTGCTATGTCTAAGATCCCTACAACAATCGGCGCGGACATTCAGGCTGTCCAAGTAATGGGTGCTACTATAGCATTCCTCTTTGCGAAACCAGTTGGGGAATCTCTAAATGGATTCCAGGTTACTGGAGGTGTCTTCAATCACAGTGCCACGATTGTATTTCCCAATACCGATCAGAAAGTTACAATAAAACAGAAGTACCTAGGATTAGATGCCTTTGGTCAACTCAAACTTGAGTCTGATATCTTTGGAGAGCTACCAGCCCTTCCTGAAGATGTACAGGTTTCCATTGAAGAGTACCAGGAACAATACACCATGACAGCACCTGGGATTATACAAAGTTCTTCTTCTCATAAATTTAGTTACTCGCATCTGGGTGAAAATATTGAGGTTCCTTATCAGGTCAATCAGAATTTCATCTTTGAGTATTGTACTGCAAAGTTAACTCCTGTGGGAACGACTTGGAAGCTTCGGGTGGGGAAGAATTTCATCGGGTATGAAGCTCGCGAACAGATTGTCAGATTCGGAATGAGTAATAAGATTGGTCCACTTGGAGGTACTTTTCATTACTACTGACTATGGCTGATTTCTGATCTTGTTTTTGTTTTTCAGATGTTGATCCATGCGAAAAGGGTAGAGAAACATGTGGTCCGCACAGTTCATGTGTTGTTGAAGATGACACGTTCCACTGTGTTTGTAATCCGGGTTACCAGACTCTATACGTGAATAATGAAGAAATCTGTGAGGATATTAATGAATGTACTTATGGTATCCATGATTGTGATTACAACGCTCAGTGTATAAACGTTGAAGGAGCTTTCAATTGTATCTGCAATCCTGGTTTCGATGGTAACGGACGTGTTTGTGAAAATGCTCGAAATTGTGAAGGTATTCAGTGCAACAACAACGCTGAATGTGTGGAACACAACACTATTGCTGCTTGTAAATGTATAGCAGGATTCCAAGGGAACGGATATACCTGCACCCCGATGCAATCTCAAAGCTGCCATATTGCTAATAATTGTTCCCCATTCGGATATTGCTCTATTGATCCCGAGAATAATATGTATTCCTGCCAGTGTCTACCGATGTACGAAGGTGATGGCTATGAATGTACTTCGAAAGTAACCGAACCACCACCAACTCAACCGCCACCTGTGATGACTGACCCACCTTCAAGCACCATACCTGCTGAGTACATCCAAGAGAAGTGTTTAAATTCTACGTGTTGGTGTCCAAACGGTTATGAAAAAGACCCAGTTAGTGGTTATTGTGCACCATCTTCAGTGGCCAAAGAAGATGCCCAAACAGGTGGGTTACCAATTGATTCTGATTCCTTACTTTCTGAACCCCTAGTAGAGTGTTTCAATGCCACATTATGTTTTTGTCCCTTGGGATTCAAACTATCTCAAGATCAGTCCTGTATTTCCACGAAAAGATTACTAACCATGGGAATATCTAGAGATCATCGTAGGTTGTTCCCCTTCTTGTTATCAGTTAATTGTAACCTGATCTTTGGTTATAGATTCTTGTAATTCACTTCAAAACTGCCACACGTTCGCGCAGTGTCTCTTTACAAAAACTGGATACTATGAATGTGTCTGTAATCCTGGATTCGAGGGAGATGGTTATACATGCAATGCCTCTGACATATCCTGTGAAGATGATGATGTTTGCGACCCGAATGCGATCTGCGCCTTTGATTTATACCTGGATATGAAAGTATGCAAATGCAAAGATGGTTATCAAGGCAATGGTTTAACCTGTAACTCAATGCGTAAGTTTTGGTAGCCAGGTCCATGGCAACCATGGTAAAATTATGTATATGGTTCCAGCTCGTTGTCGAAGCAACCTTGAATGCTACGAAAACGAAGAATGTCGGTTCTCATCAGCGGTGGACGAATACGATTGTGTTTGCAAACAAGGTTACGCCAAAGACTCCCAAGATCAATGTGTTCGCGCCGAAGGTCTCTGTGGCGGTGCCCGTTGTGTGGAAAACGCTGAATGCCTCTATGACGAAGAAGAGCGGGTCAATTACTGCCAATGTAAATCAGGCTATGACGGTGATGGAATTATAAACTGTACCCTGAGACCTCTAACTTGTGATGTGGAGAACAACTGTGGACTACACGCTACCTGTGAAGTTTCCTCGGAATCCGGGGGCTATGAATGCAGATGTGTCGAGGGCTTCGTTGGGGATGGTATTGTTTGTTACGTGGAGCAAACTTGCCACGTTGATCCTAGTCTTTGTGATCGCAATGCACGGTGTGTAACCAATGCACTGAGAAAGTATTCCTGTGAATGTAATCCCGGTTTTGATGGTAACGGTACCGTCTGCTACGAACGTATGAGACATGAAGGTAACTTCCTTTTGGTAAACCAAGGTATAGCAACCCTGAAATTGTCATATGACCCGAATAAAACACGTGGAAAACCTATACATATGAAGTTTACCCAGTTGGCAGTGGGGCTAGATGTAGACTGTGTCGAGGGACGAGTTTACTGGACAGATATTAGTCTCCACGCCATCAGAAGTGTATCCTACAATGGTTCAGAGAAAGAAGACTTTATTATCGGGAATATTGGTTCCCCTGAAGGTTTAGCCATGGACTGGGTCTCCCGGAATTTGTATTGGACTGATTCAACGAAGGACACAATCGAAGTTGCTAACGTCCAAACAAAGCTTCGTAAAGTCCTTATTAACACAGACTTGGTTAATCCTAGAGGAATAGCTGTACATCCCCAAAGAGGAAAGATTTTCTGGAGTGACTGGAATCGCGCCGATCCCAAGATTGAATGGGCCAATCAGGATGGAACCGGAAGGGAAGTCTTCCTGAAGGGGAAGGACTACATTGGTCTCCCTAATTCCTTGACTGTTGATTACGAAAGGGAACAGTTGTGTTACGCAGATGCTGGGGTTAAGAAGATTATCTGCGTGGATATAGAAAACCGAAATCCCCACGTGATTGCTGAGAATTGCACTTATCCCTTTGGTATTGCGGTGACATCCGAACATATTTATTGGTCTGATTGGGTCTCGTAAGTTCCATTCTCTTCTCTCTGACTCTATTCAATTGTTACTCAGTAAATTTTTGTAGGAGAAAAATTGAACGGATTGAAAAACAATCTCTTAAACGTCTTCCACCACTCCAGGTACCACTCATTGGTCCCGGCAACAAATTGTATGAATTGGTTTCAGTACCTGACGACTGCCCGAGCCTAACCAATCTTTGCTACTACTATAAGGATCAATGTCCTGTTGATCATATTTGTTTCCCGGATGGTAAAAACAGCCGCAGTTGTCTGTGCGCTGATAAAATTGATTCAAATCAATCAACTTCATCATGTGCAAACAGTGCTACTAATATTGTATAATCAACATTTCTTGTAAACGTTATTCATATGCTTCAAATACTTATAATTTAGGATATACAGTTTGCACAGAAAGTTTTATAGGTTTTTTATGTATGTAATTATATTGAGGTGTAATATTTGATAATAAAAAATGTTGATAACATTA
>WSZQ02064823.1:15437-26142 GCA_019419845.2 Weissflogia rhopalogaster
GTTTACAAAGAAATTTATCGGCTCTTTTGAAATCTTGTTTATTCTGTTGTTTGGATTGCCTATATTTCACTTTCACCATAAACAAATATGAATTATAATATAAAAATAGATTAGTTTCAAAATAATGCAAATTTGAGAAGGCTGCACCTCCTATTGACTCGAAATAACACTTTGGTACTGTATTTTTTACTTCACATATGCAAATAAAATATGAAAAACAAGGAAATATATTAAAACGTGATCTGTTACTCTCATCAACGTCTTAACGTGGGTGTACATGTTTAACACATTATTTAATATATCAAATGCCAACCATCAACGTCATACACCGTCGAACAGTTATAAATATTTATTATTTTCTTGAATTTGCATTTTGTACAGTTAATTCACAAATATATTGCTCCACATTTTATGCTATGGCTGAACGATTAACCAATTACCAAAAAATAATTAAACGAAATAGCACATGCTTGATGCGGGTTGAAAATCTATAATAATACCATCTGCGATTTACCCACATTCGCAGCATACGAAATGCTAATGAATGCAATCCTGCTTCGCGTGTAGCGTCGTTTATTTCTGAATTACTCAACTTTCGCATGTCGATGAAGCAATAAGTCAGGCCCGCCGCCGCATGGAAAGTCGCCGTGAATTCGTTTGTCGATTACGCCTGTCGGTGGATGAGGAGGTTTTTCTCGATGTATGATAGCCGCGTATGCATTGTGTGCGATCTGCGCCAATTGTGGGAACGTTTCCTTCCTCGTCGGCTGACTAGAGCTAGAAACTGACAAATCCATGAAACCTCGCATCACGCTAATGTAATCAGGCAGAGTTAATGCACTTTTTTTCGTATTTGTATCCAATTGGATTTGATTTGCGCGTTTCCAACTTTTAGTACTTTCCTGTGGTTGGTGCGGTTTGATGCTGGCCGGTGTTAACAAGTCGATAAATTTGAAAAGCGTTAGTTATGTCAGTTCGTTAGCATGAAATAAATATGCTATCGGTTATGTAGTTGGGGAAATTGTGGAGCAATCTGTGCTTGTGTTAATTATATCATACATCTGCCGTGTTTTTTTTTGCTTCTTGATATCTTAAAATGCGGATAAGACGAGAGTTTCTAATGGGTGTGTTTTCAACTTGTTTAATATAGTTAAATTTTAAATTGTGCAAGAAATAATAATTAAAAAATAATCAACATAAAAATTAATACAATGACCTAAAATGCTGATGCGTTCAAGAATAGATGTTTTAAGTTAAGTGACTCGGTGGAAGTAGAGTTTGAAAATTTTTTCGTACTTTTTGGTATCGAAAATATTAAGAACACCCTTGGTGTCATCTGGCAGCAGCTTTCCAAACAAGGACGCGCAAAACATTTTTCAAGTTTGGATACTTTCGAGAAACCATTAACGGAATAACAAAGGATAAGATATTAAATTGAATAGTACCAAAAAAAGAATAACATTTTCCCAATGTGACTAATAAAAAATGATTCAATTATTCATATTTTCCTATAGGATATCCTTACAAATAAACTTGTAAAATTCTTTTTAACAATACATATCACTAAATATTCTGCATTGTTTCAAATATTACTAAATTATCATAAAATACCAAATTCATGACTCAACTTTGTTTTTTGCTAAACCAGTTTGATATTAAACGTATGACTCGTAAAATAATACTAAAATATAATGTTTTGTAGTAATTTAAAGTTCATTTCTTTCTTTGTCTACCTTTTCTTTCTTTACTTTGCAGAAAATACATATGGACTGCAAAACTCCCGTGTGTGAAATGATGGTCACGTGTTATGGGCCGTTTTTAAAAAAACCTAATAAATTCACATATTCTCATTAAAGAAGTCTTTTCTGTTGATGAATTCCTCGCTTTTCCTTCGCAAACTCTCGCACGATGCAAATTGCGGCGGCAGGCGCGGCACACACGGAAAGCTCTCTTTTGATATGCACATTGCCGCCGCCGCGTCGCACCGAGCGCACACAACGCATGTAAATTCTAATTAAAAGCGAGCGTATGCCGCTTGATCTATTCCAAGTCGCGGCCACGCCGAGGTAAATGTCATACGACATCCACAACGATACGATGTAAGGTGCAACCTTTTCAAAGTCACGTAACGAAAGATATACTAGCGCCCGCTAGAGGAGAGTGTGTTTTGGCCCTAGGTGCTCAGCTTGCATGCATGCGCATACGTTGGCGATTTATTTATTTATTGTATGCGCATGTGTCCTTTCTTATTACTCTCGGATTTTTTTTTTGTAAAAAGGAAAGTTGGAAAATCCAAGAGTACGGTATAATCTGCAATTTCTAGAGGTACTAAGGATTTACTTATAATTAATTTGGCAGGAATGTTATATCAGGATTTTCGAAAGATTAAACGGTATATATTTAGATTTTAGACTTCCCGCCTCGCAAGCAGAGACGCTAGCTACCAACCGGCCTACTTCGAACTGTTTACCGAGCACTCACCGATAGTATATATAAACTTGAATTCATATTTTCAAACTCCTTTTAAAGGATAATGCCGGGATAATGCGTCGTCTCGCTTAATAGGCATTGTTGTTAAGCCTATTCTACGTGTCTACCAAATTTCATTAAAATCTGAGATGACACGACCTGGTCCTCCCCTTGTTAGAGCTTTGCCTCCTTAAATTAAGCTCCATGTTTTACAACTCGGTTTGCCAGACTATAAAATATAGGATTTATATATTTTCAAGGAGTTTCGATTTTCTGTAGCACTAATCTAATGTAACCTATCTCTTAGCTGCTTAGATTACAAATGTAATTTAACGCATTTTGTAAAAACACCTATAAAATTAATATAAATAAGTAATTTCTTCTTTTTTAATACGACGTTAAACGCGTTAGGCGTCGTTCACACCGGCACCTTGGGCTTTGGGCTTCTATGCCTATCCTTGTCTAACGAATGTAGTTAAAAAGATATAGTTGTGATCGGGCTTCACAAACTTGTACAAGAGTTGTGGAGATAACGAACTTTCCTAACGAAAAGTAGAAGTTATGAATCCTGTATAGACACCAAAACCGACGGGTGGGTGCCACCGAAATGCGAAGCCGAAGCGCGCTCGCTGTGTAAACGCTTCGGGCCTCGAAATTCGAAGCTCGACGAGGCGAAGCGACACCGCCGGTGTGACAGTTCCCTTAACCCAACAACATTCTTCCATGATATCTTTCCAAATTATAAACGAATTCATTCCTTGTGTCAGACCATAATTATAATTACTACTGGCATAAAATACACCCATTGTTGTAACATTAGTTGGTGTAACCCTGAATGTTAATCAGGTGCGCTTCTCTTTACTAAATTAATATCTTGAAAACGTCTTCGAGTTGAACGTCTCTGCTAAGACTCGGTGCGTAGGCTGTTGTTTATCCAACGTAGGCAGAAAGGTGTTAATTGTGTTTTTTGCCTCGTTAGCGAGCGCAAAACTAATGGCAAATTAATAGGCGCTCGGTTGGCAAAAGGCCGATATGATGCCATATGAAATGCATTAATCGTTTGCACTTTGCGTCGCGGAAAATACCGTGCGGCGCGCTGATTTATTCACACTTTGGAAACGCTCACAGATTGCACAACAATTCCATTGCTTACTTCTGCCTTTCCATTTCGCCGATCATTTCAGCAAAAGGCTAGCGAACGTGCCAAATGCATAAGTACTACCGCGATTGTGATTGAAACGTGGGCAAATTGCTTCGAAACAAAATGCTAGCATTTACTTTTCACGCTGAATTGACTATTCATTTTGCTAGTAATAGTAGAGTTTTTTTTTGTTTAATTTCATGTAAAAGAATTAATCTTGGGTTGGGAGAAATATTGATTATCGTTAATTTGTGTGGCTAATCTGGAGTGATGCAATTATTTATGAATTGTTTGGAAATAAAGCGATATTTCACTTGTTTATACTTTGCTATTATTTAAAGTTATGTTAATATTGACTTCATATAAATTGCATGGACATAAAATAAATAAATTAAGTCATTGCTAAATTTAGAATATGATAAATTTCAATCAGAAATAGTTAATCTTTTTCTCAATAATATAAATTATAATATAATTTGAGGAATTTCGATTTGATCGATATTGATAATATCGATATTTCCAAGACGATATTTCGATATCGAAAAATCGGAAATATCGACTTCGACCAATATCGATATTTCATCATCGTCTGACATATCTAACCGATAGACGTCTAAAAGTTGCCCAACATGTCTTCTGGTGTGTGTACTAGGCTTTGGAATCAAGAAGCGAAAAGCAGTGAACCTGGGAGGAAGAGAGGTCTCCTCATACCGATTCTTGTTTTCCGTGAAATTATTTTTTTTCTTGCATTTGTTTCATAGCTTCTGCAAAGTAGTTTGATTTAATTTATTACAAGCATTAAATATTCTACATACTACATATACATACCCCTCCCCAATCGAAAATTGACTCTTAGCGATTCATGTAACCTAACCTCCATGATATATCCCAAGCTTAAGTTTTAATGTATTGTCAATTTAAATGACCAATAAACACTTATACTATTACCTACCTATTTCATTTTCCCATTTAAATGCAGTAATAGTATATACAAATTGATCACACTTGGTATAATTAATGTTACGCTCTATATTCTAGGGATGTTCATGTTTAAATTCATTACGTTTATTTATACTCGTTATAAATATAACAAAGTAAAGCGTGATCGTCATGCGACATGAACTAACAGGTGTTCGCATTTTTCTACACTTATTGCTGCCAATTGTTGGCTCTGCCTTTATGGATATCTTTAATGTATGTACAAGTATGCATAGCTCATTATCAACTTACTTAATGCCAGCCATGTTGCATTTTATGAAATAAATTTATTTCGCCGTACAATCCATAAAACGTGGGGCTGCAGCACTCAATCTTCAAGATTAATAACTGCAATTATTTGGTATCTCTTAGTCAAGACAGTTAGCATTTAAACTTACGCGTTTAAAGCTGCTAATTTTATGTGGAAGACGAATTTTATTAGAGGCTGTTGTAAAGTTTACTTTACGCAACGATTTTCGTGTTTTCGCACACGCTTAAAACCACTGCAATTTGTAAATTTGCGATTTCGTACATTGGCGGCGTGATTGCTTAACGCCATTTTGACGTAGCCTCGAAGCTCAACGAAGTTGGTTTCACTCAGCGGTCGCACCAACAGATTTCTGGCGTTTCGCAGGTTTTTTGCCGCAATTGTTTGAGCAACAAAGCATCGCTAAATGCTCAACAGTTACATGTGTAACTACAATTGTAGCATGTTGGCACTCGCTAACGCTTGAAATTTACTTTATTAGCATAACCAAGTAACCGTAATATCTAATTGGAGGAATTAAGAGATTGGAACTGTTAAATGTGCGCATCAAACTGTTCATTTTAGAAGAAGAAGAAAAATAAAACCTGGAGAAATGACAGTTTTTCGATTTGCTTTCTTAGCACTTGAGCATTTCGCGCTTGAGTACTGAAACTACGAACGTGGACGTGCGAAAAATTATTCCGTGCAGTCGGAAACAATGATTAAACGCTTCGCTCCACAGCTTGGTATTTGCGATGGGCGATGAGCCGTGGCGAGGAGGTTTTTGTGAAAAATAAAGTGTGATTGGAAGTAGTTCTTGCATACAATCCTTTTTGTACATCTCGGTATAATTAGGAAATATATCCGATTTTTGAACACCATTTGATAACGTAATGTTTCAATTACGTGAAGTTAATTGACAAAATAAAACCCGTGCAACTGCCAGGAATTGCTAGTCTGTTTTATTCTGGTATGATCGTTGAAGACACGTGGTTTGTTTTTATAGTTGGCATGTGTATGATCAGCACGTGCCATGTGCAGCTGGAAGCTATAGAGCTAAAGACAACCCTGAATTCGATTTCCTTCGACCTTCCGACGAAAGCCAGGCGTAAACGATCCAAGAAAAAAAAAACATATGTCTACCGGTTGCGCACCGGTTGGTTGCACCAAAGGTGCACATGTTTGACTGCATCTCCTAAGATATACCTCCCGAAAAGGGTCCGCGTCCCTCCAATGAGGTTTACAATGTAATCGGTGATGCACTGCTACTTTGTGGTTTAGTTTAGAACGGTGTTTCTCAATGTATGATACGAAAGATATGGTAAGAAAAGAAAATGTTAGTAAGTTGGTAATTTTAATAAGTGTTCAGAAGTTATGAGGGGAACAATATCTTTCTAGCTGGAAAAGGGAAGGTCTTTTTTCTTGGAAGATGTTTTCTAAGTACCTGTGTAGAGGAACTCTGTTTAAGAAATTGAATGAAATGGGATCAAAAGTTTGAGAATCACTGATTTAGTAAGTCACCTTTCGGCGTTGAGTTGGTCGCGCATGCGTATGGTGGGGCGGTAGGTAGCTGAGCACGCCGTCGAACGTACGCGGTACGGCATCATCTGTTCAGTCACAGTTGCGCGCCGCGTGTGTACGGTAATTGAATCAGTCGCTTGGTGTCGATCGCTCGACGCGTACGTGTTTTGTTTCGGCAACAGCTCGCGTGCGCGAGCGTTTTGTGTCATCGTGAATCATTCGATAACGCTCGTTGATTGTGGTGTGGTTTATGTGACAGTACCGTAGGAGGTACATAGTGCGAGTTAGCCTGACCCTGAAGATATGATCACAATGCGCTCCAACGGCACCAAGGTGTCGAAACCGCCGCCGCCAGTACCGCCGCGCCCCAGCAAGATCGTGGTGGCCGAGGCGCTCGCCAAGTCCCGCAAGTCGGAGCTGATTGGCCAGCCACCGCCGTCGACTAATAATATCGGCCACCACGTACAAGCACCACCCGTGGTGAAGTCGCAATCGTACTCGGCTATATATAAATTCCACAACGGCGCGCCGCCAAAAATAGACCGGGGGCTGTCGGTAACCGCCCCCGACGACCCCCCGAAGCCGGCCACCCGCACACTGATCTATCAGTCGGCGAATGTGCGATCGCAGCCGTTGCGCAATCGCGTTGCCTCCGTCGAGGAAATCCGCGTCAATATCGGCCGAAACGAGTCCACGAAGCGCGAGGGCAGGCCGCTAATGAAGACGAGCAGTTTTAAAGCGCCACCGCCGCCACCCTCTACCGAAGTTATCCTACTCCCTGTGGAGCGCACTAAGGTGGAGGAGCGTGATTCCAGCCTCGAATCCCTTGGTGACTCTGAGGAGCTGCTCTCTCGTTCGAATAGTTTCAAAACCACGGACGCGAACAACAGCTCTGATTCGGTGATCAGTGAGGACGAGGGCAATTGGCATAACGACACGAATGATAGGAATCATGTAAATACTCTAATCGATGAGATGTTTGCGAGCGTGTTGGAGTTGCCAGATAGGCCAGAACCGGTTGCCGAACGCGATGTGCCTCCGCCGACGTGTCCTAGCGCACCTTGCGATGTCGTTACGATCCGCACGGCAGCCGACAAGGACGAATTGAGTGATGATGCGAATGACTCACTCGCGGGCCACCAGCATCAGCGCGCCATTACAGCTAATCAAACCGATCGTGATGATTCAAGGAAGACAATTGTCGTAATCGACGCGAAGCCATCGGCTGCCATACCCGCAGTGGCAATGAACAATGTGGTGCCGGCCACCAATGCGCACCAACCCGTACCTGTGGATAATTGCAGTGCAACGCGCAGCCTCGAAACGAATCACAAATTGCGCAAGATTGATGACAAATTCAATCACGAATTGCTCATCTCGGAACTGTCGTCGATGAAGCGCGAGCGTGCCGTCTGCAAACGGCAGCGCAATCCCTCCGAAAACTCCTCCAGCTCGCCTTCGTCAGAGTGCAAAATCCAACACTCTGACTGGGTTGAGGTGAACGATGGCAAGGAGATTCGTCTGTCTAGCTGTCAAATTACTATTGAAGATGATGAACAGGCGGATAGTAAGCACGTTCACGATGTCATTTCCAGACTCACGATGGCCAACCTGCCTGGTTTACCACCACTTCCGAAGTCGCTCAGTGGCTTCAACATCGAGAGTGGACCCCCACAGACTCCAGCTTCCATCAACCGGCCCGGAACCAACCGCAACAAGAATCCGGCTACCAATGGGGAACTCGTCGGCTCCCTGAAGAAGCCCACAAACTTGGACGCCAAGCTTGCACTGCTGCGCCGCGAAATGGTAAGTCCAAGTTTATTATCATCCACCTGTGTTCAACGAAGCACAGATCCCTTTCTCTGCCTCATAGAGCGCTCACAGAGGTGCACTGTGGAGACGTTTCTTTGCAGACGTACTCCGCATAATTGAGATAAAATTACAGTCCATTAAAGTGCGCGGTGTGATTTTTTTTCTATTTGTGTCATGGTTCAGCGCGAGCGTGTTTCCTCGTACACTCCAACAGTAGACCAACGTTCAGGACGTAGACCTCTATACATTAATTATCGGGTGGAGTAGACGCAGGCAGCCAGGGCCGTACAGCGTCTGGCTGCATTAATGTGTAATCGAAAACATTTCGCGATGACATTATAAAAATGCAGAAACCCCACTGTACGGCACTGCCCATGATGTCTTGTTGTGGCTTGTTAGTTGAGCTCGGTACGTTTCTTGCAGTTTGGCTTGTAACATCCTGCGTTGTGAAATACCTTTTGTGGTTTTGCAAAAGACCATGTTAAGAGACGCTATAAATTTAGTTTATTGTACAGATTATACAAGTCTTTAGCTTTGTTCTGGTACTCATTTTGCAAGCATAAACCAGTGAGCACCTCAGAATTCAGTAACGTTATGCATATTTTTCGAAAGTAGATAATACTTTATAAGGGCCGATTGTTTATTATCACCTCACCAGGTACGGACGCTTTCTTTGTGCATTATCCTGAATCGCCGACGTCGTGTGTTTAGCATTGTTCTATGTTTATTTTGCTATTTCTAGACGATTCCAGAGAGTTAATGGGCATGAATGCAGACAATCACTCGACACTTGCTCTTTTTTGCGTTCGTCACTTTAATATCACATTTTTATAAGGGTCACGTAAGCCCTTTTTAGACACTAGTTATTGGTGATATGCTTATAATTTTATGGGTGTGTGCTCTTTGAAAAAGGCCCTGTACTGACTTGTATTGCACTGACTTATACTATACTAACAATGAGTTATAGTTCCTTCTTCAAAGTACGTTGCATTTCGCACCGGTTCAAACGTCCTTTGTTTTACGCTAGGGTGCTATTCACCTCGAGATAAAACGTATGAATCGAGAACAAAACCAACCTAGTGATATAATCGCAATTACACCGCGTTTGTACCAAGCTGCGGGTATTAAAGATCTACAAAGAAATTGCGGTTGAATTTTATTGTCGGTGATGGTAATGAAACCGCGACGAATGCGTTTTGCATGCATTGTGCTCAAACTTCATCATAACTATCTCTAAATAGTGCATTCGCAAAACCTGTAACACATTTTTAGACGAATCTCTACACGCGAAATTTTATACGTGTTTTTAAACGCTAAATGAAAACGCAAAACGAATTTCTACAAAACTTAAATTTAAGCACACTAATTGCACACAATTAACTTTGAAAATATCTAATCATACTGGTCTAGAAGGAAATTTAATTACCCGATCAAGTTTACCGAACGCTCAAGGTTTTTTTACACTTTCATCCAGACAGCAATCACATTTATGTATTAATTACGCGTCGCCAAACGGATAAATTAGATTCCAGTTGGACTTTCATAAATCGAAAAAAAGAACGCCGTTAGCTGTGTTTTCTGTAACGCATGTGTGACAACATATGAGGTATTAAAATGCAATTTTATTATTTCTGTTGTTGATGGAATTAATAAAACTATCGCCCGTATTCATAATTCATACGAGTAGGTTATATTACAAGTGATTTAGCCCAGGAATGGGCAACCTTTTTCATTAGGTGGCCAGTAAAAATGTAGAAGTTGGCTCTGGATCACGTTAGGATCTCCTCAGGTTTCGACTACCCTTGGTCTTGAGTAAACATTTACAAAGTTTGAAATGCTACGCGGGTCACAAATTGACCATCCCTGATTTAGACGAATTGAGAGGGGTTTACGTTCATATTGTCTCGCAATACAATTTTAAGTCTTTAACTCTAATGAAATCGTTGGTGCAATTGGTTGATATTTCAAATGTAGGATTTTCTATATTAACACTGTTTTTGTTGCAAGCGCACGAAGGTGGCGCAATTTTCGAACTAGCGCTGCGAATTTCAAATAGAACTTTAAGCTTTTTTGTAGTAGTCGAGCGTCTTGGGTCGATTGGCACATACGGTTTTTCTGATCGGTGCACTGCGAATTTTAGCTTTAATTAACTTGCGTTTGTTATTCGATTGCGAATGCGTATTGTTTGCGTCACGAATTGTATATTAGTCTCTCTCAGAATACTTAATTTTGTTGAAACGTGTTATTGGGTTAATTAGGTATATATGTGCATTGTGGCATCTGTATTTTTTAAAGTCATTTAGGAACATTTTGATTTTATTGTTAACAAGTTCGCGAATATACGCCTTACTGCATTGACAACTTGGACAAGATAGGTGTGAAACACAGGCCATAAAAAGTCAAAAGTAAAAAAATGTATTTTTATCCGTACTCGTCATAAAATTGACAAAAAAACATTATTACAAGATTCTAGATGGTTTGCAGGGGACCGGTGCAAACCATTTTCGCCATATTTAGCAAAGCCCTTGATTTACTCG
>WSZQ02064834.1:1377-13551 GCA_019419845.2 Weissflogia rhopalogaster
TTCCGATCGCTGAATCGCGTTAGATTTGTCAGTTTCCATTGAAACGAATGTAATACAAAAGAAATTTCGGCAAAACAAGATCTGATGAAATATGACTTGACAACATCCCCCCAGTGATAATAAGGTGGATTCTACTCATGCGGGACGACAAAGAGTGTAACTTTAGTATGAAAAAAGAACGATATAAAAATGTGCATACATCAAGACTAAAATGCTTTTTTAAATAACATTAAACATCCACTGAAGAAGTACTGTCTACATTATAATAAATCAAATTTAAATATTATTGTAATATAGGTGAATTTTGCCTTCTCTGAAAATGGCACAGTCAAATTTTTTTAAATAATTATTTATGCGCCAACTACTATATAGGAGTCGTCACTCTGTACGGATATATTTTTGTTCAACAACATAGTACAATCAAATCGTCGTGTCGTGTCGCGTAGCGTCGCGTTTCTAACTTTAAATTCGAAAATATTCAGTTTTCTGTAACCATTTCTTCTCGCATATTCAAAACCGTTTTGCCTTGCGTTTCTTTTACCTAGCAGCAACCACCATAACCGTCATCGCCACCCTACTGCCACCGTCGCCGTAACCACCGCCACCGTTTCATGCAATGCACTCGAGCGCAAATGCTAAAAACGCCAAGCGTCGCCGTCGCCGTCGCTATCGCGGCTCCACATACAAAACCACGGCGCAGAAACTCGTTCCGCGCTCACTCGCCGTTCGTTCCATCGTTCTATCGCTCCATCGGGGGGCAAATTTCCTCTTTGCGCCGTCGTCGGTCGTCGCGGCCATCCAGTTTCAGTCGAGAAACGCGCGTTGTGTGGTGCGGACGCGTGCGTTTAGTTGCGTCTTCTAGCCCCGAAACACGCAACGCTACAACTACTTTCGTGTAAAGCTCCATCGCGTCTTTACACACATCTAGTACGCGTCTTTATCATCTCTAACAAGCAACGAACGACTCGTGTGTTTAACTATTTGACGATATATTCCCAATGTTTGCACTGTAAACTTGTACAACTTTGAAGGCGTTTCGGTACGGTGTTTGGTTGTCGAACATGCGCTGAGACGTTAAACAGCGCATTGACAATCTTCAATAATAGTGTACGTGCGGTTTTGTAATCTTCATTTCTGTGTTGGTCTATTAAGATTCGACAAAGATTCGTGAAAAGTTTGACAAGACGAAAGTGGACAGTGCATTACCAAGTGAATTTTGTTTTGAATTTGGATTGTGGACCTTTCAATGTACACCTTTGACTATGGCTTTTAATGATACTTAAGGTAAACCTTTTTTATTTTATTATAGACATAGATGTTTTTAAAGGTTTTTGTTGCGAGAAAATGAAGGAAAAATGCATTATGGCTTTGGTTTTAATGTAATTAATCAACGCAGATTAATGGGCTAATTAGATATGCCTTGTCAAGTTTTTTTTTTAAGTTGGCAGACTGTTTTTCATTCATACAGTGACTGAGTGTTGTTACTTAGTACATTAAATCTTTGCTTTTTACATCTTTTTTTTTAATTTTTAAAACTTTCCTTTCTTTTGTTCGTAAAAGGTCTTAAAAGTTTGTAGAGATATTAATCTTTGTTTTTTGAAACATTTTGAAGCATTTAAAACTTTTAAAAAAGTTTTATAAACTTATTTGATAGAATTTAAATGTTTCTCATCATTTTAATGCTTTGATTTTAAAGTCTTCCAAAATTCATTATAAAACTCGAACGTTTTGAAAATTGTCAATAACTCATTGAACTCTACATTATTTTGTTATACTGAAACATTTTGTTAATTGTCTGGTTACTGTGAAGTTCCCCAAAATTCAAACCTTTGGAAAATTGTGAATAACTCCGTGAATTTTCATTACTTTTCGATGAAATTTTGGGATATTGTTCCTTAATACATGTTTAATAAGTTCCCCAAGAATTATAATTCCTCATTTTTTTATTATACTGAAACATTTTGTTATTGACTGCTTACCTCGAAGCTTCCCAAAATTCAAAAACTTTAAAAATATTGTCAATAACTCCGTGCATTTTCATTACTTTTCGATGACATTTTGGGATATTGAGCCTTAATACACCGGAGCGAAGCTCCCTGAAATCGAAAAACGAGCTTGAAAGAAAATCGTATTTAAAGTTGGGTAAACATAAAACTACTACATATTTTTTGTACGCTATAATATTTGAAATGTTTATGTAATAAACGTTTCGAAAAAATTTTTCTGTGAAACATTTTTTGAAACAAAGACATTTGAAATTCCAAAATTAGGTTTTTAAAACAGAAAATAGAAAAGTTAATTTTAAGAAAGGATTAGTAGTTTTAATCTACCACGCTTTAGAACTGCACGTCCGGGTTGCATTTCTCTCAAGTTGAAATTCGGTAAATTTAGAAAATTGGACGACGTTTAAAATCCGACGACACTTCTCTGTCATGCGAGCTGTCATCTTCGCGTTCAGGTATATACGCCGTCAATTAACGCACGTTGAGCCTCAACGATATTCTCCTCTTCGGCATGTGTTGCATATGTGGTCGCGGTCTTCTCGGATGTATTCAATTCGAGATGCATTTTTGCTTCGCTCGACTTACATGAGGCCCGTTCTCTTGTTGCATCAGAGCGCGTTTAAAATGTATTTCGTTTCGCATCGCTACCATCGGGCGCACCGCACATTCACCAATATCTGTGACTTCTGCCGCCTTCGTCTTCTTTCTCTCACAATTAGCTGCACCCAAAAAGAAGTTCAAAATTACCATATTCAGGGTCTTTTAATAATGCATAATTTTTGGTGGCGAAATTTTGGTGGGTTGAGACGTTGAGAGTAGTGTAGTAGCGGGTAGTATAGTGTCGCGTAGAGTAATGTCGTGACGATTATTAAATTGCTATTAACTCGCTACATTTTCATTATTTTTCGTTGGAAATTTAGAATATTGTTGTTTAATATATGTTTAATAAGTTCACCAAGAATTGTAATTCTACATTCTTGTATTATACAGAAACTTTTTGTTTCTTGATTGTTTGCCGCGAAGCGTTCTAAAATTCAAACTTATAGAAAATTGTCGATAACTTCGAGAATTCTCAAAATTATGTGATGACATTCTAGATTATTCTTTCTTAATACATGTTTAATAAGTGCACCTCAAATTATAATTCTACATTATTTTATTGTACTGAAACATTTTGTTAATTGATTGTTTGGCGCGAAGCGATCTGAAATTGAAACTTTTAGAATATTGTTAATAACTCGTTGAATTTTAGTTATTTTACAATGGAAATTTGGAATATCGTTCTTTAATACATTTTTAATAAGTCTACCCATAATTATAATCACTACATTATTGCATTATACTAAAACATTTTGTGTCTTGATGGTTTACCGCGATGCGCTACAAAAGTTTAGACTTTATAAAATTGTTAATAACTCCATGAATTTTCATTAATTTTTAATCAAATTTTGGGATATTGTACCTAATCTTCAAAAAGTTTACAAAAAATTATAATTGTATATTATTTTGTTATACTAAAACATTTTGTTAATTGACGCGTCGAAGCAGAAACTCTCGAAAAATCTCCCCATTTACAATACAATAAACCCTTGATTAGCGCGATTAATAGATCCTCAAGTTTGCTAGTAGAACATGCTGGATTTAAAATATTCCTTTCCTTTAGCTTTGACTACAAATGAAACCAATCCCCCCAAAATCTTTGAAAATTTCCATACAAGGTACTTTCATCACAAATACATACGTATGCCCCCGAATTGTGGTTTAATTTTTAATCCCACAAAGCGTAGGCGAGCTGCTATTCTGTGCTGTGCATTCTATAGGCAATTTACGTCATTCTCATGCGGAAAAATGGCAAGGGAAAAGTTCGAAATTGATATTTTACTAGGTTTTGTGCGCTTTCCGTGGAACTTGCTACTCGCGCCAGTTGCACAAACGGAAACGGAAAATAACAAGTTTCTTTACCGACTTTTCCTGAGAATAGCACTGAATACGAATTCGATGAAAAGTTGTGGCTTTTCCATCAATAACACGAGCACAAAGCGCCTTACACACGAGAAGAAGAAAGGGACAGAAAACGAGAGAAAGAAAGGCACGTCACACTATAAAATATAAAAGTGGAGTAAAATATTTACGTTTTATTTTAGTTATTTTATAAATTTGTAAGTTAAACGTTTATGTACCCTTTTATATTGAATAAGTTATTTTAATTTATGGGCAGAACTTTATTTACCTAGTCAAAACTTCGATTTAAAAAATATTTTTAATCAATAGCTACCAACTAACATTGTTTTTACATTTTCTGTACGCGATTAAGAAAATTCTACTGACCTGATTTGGTGGAATGGCGACATATTTTATAGAAAATTAAATTCTTCAGAATATGACGTCAATTGTTTCTAGAAAAATAATATTTTTTGATATTTTATTCGTCTTTTTTAGTTGAATTCGTATGCAATTTAACTTTAAAACCTTATAAAAACATGCAATTTTAACTTTTTCTGAAAAATTTTAACGACATATTCTAGCAAATTTTATAAAATTTGCAAAAAGAGTTTGGTTTTTTGTTTGACGCCAAATTAAACCAGCGAAAGTGTACGCAGCTGAACCAGGCAAAAGACCGAGAAGATATAAACATTGCGTCAATTTTTATTTTAAATTTCGTTTTTAATGCTAAAAAAGAGGCTTGTTTACATTATAATCATGAATATTGCATTAAATTATCATAAAATGCATTGTGTATAGTAATAATTATTAGTAATAAATCCAGAATAATTTGATCTGGTAAATGAGGTTCAGCCTTAAACATTTTCCAAACATGTTTTACATCTTTGACGACTCTCTTTGTTTATCTAGACACACGTCTGAAAACCGTCCTCATTATTACTAATTTGACCTCTCTCACATCAACGTTGAAACGTCGCGTCGTCCTGTTGAAAGCTCCAGACAATAAATATCGAAATAATAAGCATGTGCGAACTCTGGTGATAAAAATAACCAATTTCGAATGTTTTTTTCCCTCTTCTTTCCCTTCGAACATTTTACGTTTCTTCGTCATTTCGATCTTCTTTTGTTTTTTTCTTCTTCATATTTTTCTCCTGTCAAGCTTGTTACCGATAGTAACCGAACGCAATTATTTGTAAGGAGTGCGGATGCGTGCGTTATGAAAACGGTGTTTTCGGCGCATCTTTCGACGAAGCGAACGAAGCGCTCGTAAACTCGCATTGTTTATCTCAATTGCTTCATTAACACAAGCGATTGCATCTCACGAGCGTACGTGCATTATTATGATTATGTTACCACTTGTGGTGTGTGTGCATTATGCCCAGACAATAATTGCTCCAGGGTGAAGGAATCACGGAATTTACGGCTATTTTATTATGATTCTCTCTGCGTCTTATTACGTTCACAGACAAAGAGGGACGAGAGAAAACATATCAGGACATAACAGACAAAAGACTTCAGAATAAGAAGAACAAATTAATGAAAGAATTCGACAATATTTGTTTAAATTAAGACTGTTTAAGACGAATTAATCTTCACTAACATCAATTGATCCCCGATGAATCAGTGATGATGATCCCACATTGAATCAATTTACAAACGTCTCAGCTTTGGACATAAAAAGATGAGGGACACAAAAAGTCATAAAGAATACTTCTCATTAAAATTCCTTAATCCCTTATGTAAATATAATTTATTTTAGAACCGAAAACGTCGTAATTCTTCGCTGATTGGATCCCAAGATAGTATGACGTTCGTAAGATTGATTGTGATGTTAATCACTGTTTAATTTTCATAATACTGACGAATTTGCATAATTTTATGTTGAGATTGTCTCTTTGTCGTCTGTCTTTGTCTCTTTATTCTATCCTTCTCTCTCTTTATTGAGACCTTTTTTCTTCGTTGTATCCTTCCGTCTTTTCGATCTATTCTTCTCTCTTTTCGTTCTGTACTTGTCTCTCTTCATCGTCTATGTATGTTCACGACGTAGATGAGATGAGGAGAGATCATTTACATAACCAACAAAAGTGTGGTGTCCCCTTATATGGGATACAACAACCTGTTTCGCTTCGTGGAAATAGATATTTGGGAAATATGCGGAGAAAGATGAGAAGGATTTATTGTATCGGCGCGGCGCTTATGTTAGTCCAGTCTTGGAGTGATTGTGGCGACGCGACGGTCAAGAGGGATGGTGGTAGAGGTCTGTCTCGAATGTCCCTTAAGGCTCTCCAATCGCAGCTTATACAAAAGTGGTTTCTTTCTATCTTGAAGAAAGACCCCTCAAGTGCTTTAGAATGGGAGTGATGACACAATACACGGAGATTATGTGGTTTTAAAAGGTTTTCCCCCAGAAATCATAAACTGGAGGAAGGAGTGGACAAAGCGTTTTTGGACAGTAAGCACATTCCTTGGGCTTGATGTTTCTATTTGAGTGGTTTTACTGTCAATTAAGCAGAGGTTTAATCTTGTTACAACATTTCTACATTACTTAAAGTTAAAAGTTTAGGAAACCTCTAGTCAGGTTGAAATTTATGTGTTTATTGAGGTATAAGATGGTAGAATTCAAGTTTATTGTTGTCCTGTCACGGTCGCTAAAGTAATATGCGAAGAACCTAAAGGACATCTGATCATTTTTATTCTAATTATATTTAGAGTCTTTGTTAGGAAATGTTTTATGCTATAGAATTATTGTAACTTTCTAGATTTCACCTGTCACGGTCGCCAATACGGAAGAAAATATTAAGATCACGTTGAAATGACTAATAATATTTATGGGTTTATTGTTGTCTTGTCACGGTCGCCAAAATAAGATGCGAAGAACCTAAAGGATACCTAATCATTTTTAGGAAATATTTTTAGAGTCTTTGTTAGGAAATGTTTTATACTTCGGAATTATTGTAATTTTCTAAATTTGACCTGTCACGGTCGCCACTACGGAGGGAAATATTAAGATCACTTTGAAATGGCAAAAAAATATTTGTAGGTCTTCCAATTCTGGGTTCCTTGAAGTATAAGAAGGTAGAATTCAAGTTTATTGTTGTCTGTCACGGTCGCCAAAAAAGCTACAAAATGATAAGGTATAGGTGGAATCAAAATTTCTTAACACACACATGAAAAACATAGGAAAATTGGCGACCGTGACATGACAAGTTTAGGAAATTAGGACAATATTTTAAGATTTACCTTTCTGTTTAATTTAACCTAACTTTTCTTAAAACGGTAACACTAAGGACGCGTAAAGAAGGGAAGCTATAAAAAGCAAGTGAAATGGTAACAAAGTGAAAATGAAATTCAAGTGATGTTTTTTGATGTCATACAAAGATGGCTCCTACGAGTATACAATACTGAAGACATTTCCGTTGCCATTTGTTGTTTTAGCAATGCGCCGCCGACGCGTGGATGTTTCAATAAATTCGCCATAAACGCGGGCATTCAATTCAAGCACGCGTCTTCTCGTAGAGGGTGCGCCCCACGAGCAGCATGAATACTAACAAGACGCCCGCAAGACCCGCAATAAGCAAGCCCAGCAAGCGTGCACATTGCCGAAAAAAACGCCAACGAACGAACACGCCAGCAAAGCAAGAGCAATCGACGCACGATTGCAATACCGCAATATGTATGCGAATGTGTATTGCTTCCGTTCCGGACGCATTCGGCTCAATTTTGCTCCATACCCTCAAGTGTGGAGCCTTGTGACGCCAACTTTACATCTCTATATGGTGCAAGACACGCTGTGCACTTTTACAGCGTCGACAACGAAGTCGACTGAATTGGCGCAGAAAGGGCGTGAGGGAAAAAAGAGAGAGGCGACGACTATCATCAGGAAGGGAAGTGTAGCGATGTCGGTTCAACGTCTCGGAAGAGGTAGCAAATGCCTTCGAGGGTAAAGCGCGTCTCCATTGGAGAGCATAGTTGGCGCCGTTGTTATTTAGACTTTTATGCACCTTTTCAAGGGGATGAAATTCAGTGCTCTGCGTATTGACTTACAAATTTTTTTTTACGATTTTTGGGTGTCTAGTCACCTTTTGCAACCGTGACGGGTATACCATGGAAAGCTAAAAACATATGACGAAATGAAACGTTTCATCCGAAAATATTCTCTATCTTTTGACCTTTTAATGTGGTATCAAGTTTTTACAAAAAAAAAATGGCGACCGTGACAAGGACAGTTTTTAAATATTTTTAAACAATACGATACCTAAGATGGTGTCATTCGCGACACTTTCCACAGGTAAATATCTCTCTGTATTTGATCTCCCTATATTTTGATTTTTTTTTATATCGTTTCATGTTTCTCAACCCTTTTTTGGCGACCTTGGCAGGTCAACTATAACATGGCATGTCTATTATAGGACATTTCAACGATATTGAAGCATTCCATTTTCTTAATGATTTAAACTAGAACCCTTTATAAAGTTCAATTCGTTTGTGGCGACCGTGACAGGTCAACAATACATAGGTAAAGTCTTAAAACTAAATGCTCAAAGTTTACAGGTTTACTTGAACGTATGTTAGTCATTTCAACATAATCCTACTTTATAATTTTATTTTTTTTTCACGACCGTGACAGGCCTACTACCGACAATTACCGTCATTCTTCGGAATCAAAGTTAATTAATGACTAAATTTGAAAACATTGCAAATTGAATGTGTATGACATGTTGGTTTCGATATTATTTCATTTTGAAGTTTAGCTCTTGTTGCGGTTTTAAATGTCATTAATTGACTTCCCGATGATGGTCCCTGACTCAACAGGATCTTATGCTAACAATAAGTGCCTTGAATATATCCGATGTTTTATAAACCAGTTATCCTCAACGTTTCTGTTCACAAAGCTCACGATTTCGAAGACCACAACGTCTTTATTAAAACAACGAAAAACTTGACAAATGCGCGAAAAACTCTCCGGAAGCGAAATAGACCCCCTCTCCCCACTACTGCGAAGCGCATCCCCGACATCGACGTCTTAAAAATAGTGGCGCAACCAGCACCGCCTATTCTAGGCAACCAACTCAACACTACTATTTTAGCGACTGTGATTGGTCACTTTCTATAAATGACCTGTCACAGTTGCCAAAAATGTTCAACGTGTTTCCACTCTAAATTCAATTGTTTAGTAATAACTACTTTAAGCTTAGTTCCATAAAGTATAAATTTAACCCAAATTGCGTGAATCCATTCGTACATAATACTTAACGCACCAAATGTTCTTAAAATTGCATGCAGTTGGCGCATTGGCGAATTGCCGTAATGCAGCCATGAGTCTCGCGAGTACTGCGCAGACGCAGACGATTTAAACGCCGCACACGGGCACCGCACCGGCTTAAACCATCCGTGGCTGCGTAATTTATGAAGCACGTAAAGACGTGACGTGCTCGCAAAAATACATATACACTGCGCGCACCGAGTGTTTGCCTAATTGCGTGTTTGATCGATAAATTACCACGAGGTATAATTAACATTCATGTTGACGCGATTTTTTCCTGAAGCACCACTGCAAATCTCCCGAGCGGTGTTAGGCACTCCAAGTGGAACTTTATCATCCACTTATTACTTACATGCGCGTCGTGTTAAAACACTGTGTGTTACTCGCGCTTTTGGGGCTGTATTGCATTTTTGTAGCGAAAACGCTTACATAAATAACGCTGTTAATTGCGAAATTGTGCTTGTTTTTATGCCGTGTCTTTAATTTTATTCCTCTCGACGTGCTTCTGGACGGTACACAACGACTGGTTGAGTAAAGAAGTAAGCAAAAAGGCGGGAGATGTAAGGGGAAAAAAGAGGAAAAACGTAAGAAAAAAAGGGAAAAGCAAGAAACATTGAAAGTAAGGAGCTTTGAAGTTCTTTATGATGTTCTGTCCTTCTAGAGTGAGTAAATCTTGTGTGGTACTTTGCTTTGTTCCTCAGCATATTTCGTGCTTAGTCGTTTTTTGATGTTTAATGTCAACAGAAAGAATAATTTCGTGTAATTACGAGAGGAAAACAAATAACAGATATTTTCAATGAAATTATCAATAATGTCTGTTATTTTTCTATGTGCGATAGTCTTCTGTTCTTTGTCGTGTCATAGTTCCTTGCCTTTTCAAGTTTTTTATTTATTATTATTTATTATTATTTTAATGGATACATTTTGGGTTTAAAGAGATTTAGTAGGTTTAGACACACTGAATGCGGTTGTAACGCGACGTCGTCAGACACGACGCGTTTATGAAACGATAAACCTTTGAGTCATTCGTTATTTTCTATATTTTAGACAATTGTTTTGTGAATTTTTGTGAAAATTGTAGGATTAGAAAGATTTTGCTAGTTTGCGCACATTGACCACGTCACATGACGCGTTTAACAGGATGTCATTACATATTTTCAGTTCAAATAACAGGAGTTTTCAATGAAATTGTCAACAGTTTCTGTACATTTTCTTTGTGAGCTTGCCTTCGGTTTTTTGTCGTTATGAATTTTTAGTCTTTTTTGTTCAAATTTTCTTTTTTATGAATTCATTTTGCGTTTAAAGAGATTTAGTAGGTTTAGACACACTGAATGCGGTTGTAACGCGACGTCGTCAGACACGACGCGTTTGTGAAACGATAAACCTTGGAGTCATTCGTGATTTTCTTTATTTTGTACTATTATTTTGTCAATTTTTGTGAAAGTTATAGGATTAAAAAGACTTTGCTAGTTTGGGCACATTGAACGTGTCAGCGACACATCATGTTGGCGACACGACGCGTTTAATAAGTTTCTGTAAATTTTCTTTGTGGGCTTGCCTTCAGTCTATGTCGTTATGAATTTTAGTCCTTGTTTGCTCAAATTTTCTTTTTTATGAATACATTGTGGGTTTAAAGAGAATTAGTTTGTTTAGGCACACTGAATGCGGTTGTAACGCGACGCGGTACTACAAAACACGTCACGTGTTGAACTCGACACGTTTGGGAAACGATAAACTTTCTATTCATTCGTTTTTTTCCCTTTTTTTGTTTGATTACGTTTATAATTTGACCATTTTTATTTAATTTTTGATTTAGAAGATATTGACAAACATAACGCGTCTCGGTTTTGCCGGCACATTGCCTTTATATTAAATTGCTGACTTTTAGAAATTCGCCAGAGTTGCGTTTTGTTTGCTCAAAGACTCAAATGCCGCCAAATTGAATGCATATCGGTGTTATAAAACACAAGTTTTAAAAAAGAATTCATTTGTCTGAAAAAATCGCGTCTGGTTCATTTACGCTGAACGCGTTTAGTCTGACCAAGACTTTAACTAACACTATATTTGATTTGTTTCGTTCGTATTTCATTTATTTTTTCCTTTCCATCGTTTTATTTCACTTTTTGTCAATGTCAACATTAAAAATAATTTCATATATTGATGTGTAGAACAAACGACGCACATTACGAATGGAATTATCTACAATTCCTTGAATCTTGCATTGTTATATTGTCGCCGTCTCATTGTCGTCATTTATTAAGATGTTTTCCTTTTGTCTTTTGCCTTCCCTTCGCCTTTTTATGCTGTGTTATTGTGTCACCGCTATAATGACTGATGATCTTTTAACATTTTATACTGCCTGTATCTTTTTTTTGGAACAATATTCTGGAAACTTCAACAATGTGTTGTTTGTTGTTTAATGTTTTTTCACTCTCATTAATATGCTTCTCTATAGTACTACAGTCCACGCGAACACTGATCACATTTATTATGTACATGCATAATTAATTAACTAATTAATTAATTACACTCTCGGAGTAGAATAGATTGTTGGGGTTATCTTAATTGGTGTTATCATTTTGTTTGTACATGATTGCATTGTTTTACATTGATTTATTGAAATGTGTTTATATATTTGTAGATTTATAAAAATGTTGATCATTTAAATTCTATCATGATAATGAAATTATATCTTTAATTTATGTAGATTTTAAAATTTATATAGTTTCGACATACTGGATGCGTTTAGCACGTAGCGTAGTGCGGCAATACGCGTCGTGGTGCGACACGATACATTTGATCATCTACACGCTTTATGCTCATTCATTATTTCCATTTCTCATTTTGCTATTTTGTTAGTTTGTGGTTAATGTAAAGCACACTGGACGCGTTTAAAATGCAATGTGTTGGCGACACGAAGCGTTTTATTAGCGTTTCCTTCTAAGTTTATTAATTACATTCTCT
>WSZQ02064834.1:13651-28073 GCA_019419845.2 Weissflogia rhopalogaster
GTTTCCTTCTAAGTTTATTAATTACATTCTCTTGGATGGAGTTATCCTAACTGGTGTAATCGTTTTGTTTCTGGTTCATGATTTTATTGCTTCACATTAATTTATTGATATTTGTTTATATAGTTTTAGATTTTAAAAATTCTGATAATGTCATATAATTATCTCCTTAGCCATGAACATTTATGTAATTTACTTACTTTGAATACGTTTGGGACGCGCCGTAGTGCGACAACAAACAACAACACATTTTATTATTCATTATTTCCATTTCTCATCTTTCAATTTTGTTAGTTTGTGGTTTATGTAAAGCACATTGAATGCGTTTAAAATGCAATGTGTTGGCGACACGAAGCGTTTTATTAGCGTTTCCTTCTAAGTTTATTAATTACATTCTCTTGGATGGAGTTATCCTAACTGGTGTAATCGTTTTGTTTCTGGTTCCTGATTTTATTGTTTCACATTAATTTATTGATATTTTTTATATAGTTTCAGATTTTAAAAATTCTGATAGTGTCATATAATTATCTCCTTAGCCATGAACATTTATGTAGTTTACTTACTTTGAATACGTTTGGGACGCGCCGTCGTGCGACAAAACGCGTCGCTGTACAACACAGCGCGTTTGAGAAACGACATATTTTATGCTCATTCATTATTTCCATTTCTGATTTTTCAAGTTTGTTAGTTTAGGTTATATATTGGCTACACGACGCTTTTTATTAGCGTTTCTTTTTTATGTTCAGCAATTATATTTTCGCAGTTTTGATAAATTCTAAAATTATCATTCTAGACAAGCAAACATACTCCGCGACACGCCGCATTTCAGGAACGTCTAACTTCATTTGTCTTCTGCTAACGATTTATCAACTTGTGTTTTCATAACTTCACATTTTTCACTTCCCAATAACTTATACTACCTCATTCTATGCATATTTATAAGAAAATACATAAAATTACAAAAATATTAATGACTAAACTTGAAAAAGAAAGTATAGCCTAAAAAAAGCTACCTGGGTTGTTTGATTTTATAATCATCACATTGATGTTCTCATCTTTCTCGTACTAAATTTACAAAATTGTTCCTGCTCCTCCTCAGCCTCCGCCTCCTTCTTCAATAAACCTTCTTGCTTTTTTGATTCCTACCTCCCTCGATCATATAATTGATGGTAGGTGGATGGATGGTTGATTACATCCTCTATTTCGTGTATTTCGTCTGTCGTGTTCGATATTATGTTACCTGGCCGAAGAATGCGGTGCGTATCTTGATGCAGCGTACCGAAAACATACCCCTCTCTTCTCCCTCTTTTTCTCAGTCTTTCTCTTTCAACTTTTTCGGAACCTGCCCATCCATATCTTCACATTTCTACGGTCCATCAGCGAAGAGACTCGGGCGGGCCTTTTTATCGCAGTAACGTGTGCTTACACATATATCTAGTCGACATAAATAAAATGTGTATCGAATGCCTTTACAAAAATGTGCCCTGAAACACATCGGGTTTCACGTGAGATTCGTAATCTTTCACGTCACTTAACCGGGAAAATAAACATAAATTCACCTTATTAAAAACACGATTGGGAGCAAGAAAATAAAACGGGGGGCTTAAAAGGATGAAGACGTAAAAAGAGAATCATATCAGGACGAAAGCTTTTTACAAATTCATGCAGTGGTATAAATTGTAAAGCTGGGTGGAGGAAATTCGAAACTAAAGCTTTTTAATGCAACTTGTTTCTAGGCATTTTAAAAAGATTTTAGTATAAGAGAGAAATATTTGTCTTGTTACACATTGACATTTAATTGTTAAGATTTGGACACATAGAACGTTGGTGACTTGACGATTTTATGGCGTTTGAGCAAGTATCACGTTTTTAATTTATCAAAAAGTGCGTTTTTTAGAGTGATAACTCCTTTACGGAGGTTGAATCGCTTCTTAGAGTAACGGTCACGACGCCAGTCGGTCTGCCTTCCATTTCTCTTGCTGATATTGAAAAGAGAATATTATCATGTCGAAATCTTTTTACAAATTGATATAGTGGTATAAATTGTGGAACTATGTGGAAGAAATTCGAAACTACTGCTTTTTAATGCAACTTGATTCTAGGCATTTTAAAAGATTTGACTATAGGAGAGAAATTTTTGTCTTGTTAGACATTAATATTAAATTTTTAAGGTTTAGACACATAGAACGTTGGTGACTTGTCGATTTTTATTGCGTTTTAGCAAGCATCACGTTTTTAATTTATCAAAAAGTACGTTTTTTAGAGTGATAACTCTTTTGCGGAGGTCGAAATACTTCTTAGAATAACGGTCACGACGCCAGTCTGTCTGCCTTCCCTTTGTCTTGCTCATATTGAGCGGTATGTATAAGAATGTCAATAATGGCCAACATTTTCGCCAAAGGCCAGTTTATTGGATATTTATAAGGAACATGTTTTTACTTGAAATTTTTACTTTTCAGTGTAAAACAGTGGTGACTTATCCGTTTGGTAATATAAAAATATCCAACCTTAATCTTACAAATTCAATAAAGAATCCAATTAAACGCATAATTAATCAACTTGTTTGTAAGTTGACCCAAACCAGAGTCAACCAAACCATTCCATCTTCCATCGATTCATTTAAACTCATTTAAGAGTTTGACACATTCTTTGACAGTTTTAATTCTTTCAAACATTTATGAAACCCTCCTCAAAGAGATGAATAATTGATGCTGTCATACTTTTTGTTCTCTCAATTAGAATTTGTTAAGGAGGCTCCAGTGAGAATAGAGCTGACAAAAGAAATCTTGACGCTGAACTTTTAAGCAGCGTAAGAAAAGTTTTTCGCACTGCCGACTTCGGCTTCGTGCTTCTAAGCCTTTCAGTGTAAAAGGATTGTAAAAGATGAAGCAACTCGAAGAAACAATCTGTCTTCTTTTAATACATGAGTAAGACAAAGGAAGCGACGCGACGCCGGCAGTCTGACAGACGCCTTAAATGATAATTGACTTAAACTTTTAGAATCGAACAAGAAGTGAAGAGAACAAACGTAGACATTCTGGAACTTAAAATTAGTTAACCGTAATTTAATATAAAACGTTATTGGAATTTTATTTAAAATTATTCTACAAAGGAGTTATAATTAATCTTAAAAGTAGAGCTATAAATTTGTTTTTTGGCATCTAGGTGTGGTTATTAATTACTATTCTAAACTTTAATACTTTAATACCAGATTATTATAATTAGAGACACTTTGCGATTCAAATTAAAGCGCAAATAAAATTTAATTATTTTTTTAAAGCATGGATTCATAGAAATTTTTATAGTCTTAGGCGTCGTAGGTCAGACCGGCGGCGCACAATGGCCAATTTCGGGTAAAAAAGGAGACATTAATCAATAATTCGAATTTTAAGCACACCTTTAAGATTTTCTGTATTCTATCTATCAGCATCATCAAAGAGCGTATTCTCGTGGATTTTTTATGCCCAAATTCATACTCCTCAGAAATTTATTAACTGGAATTTCCCAGGATGACTTTTATACTCCATAAGAGATAATATAAAAGTATCACCTTATAAAGGGTCCTCCCCCCAAACAAACAATAAATTGTATGGTATCATCTGAAAGAGCAATTTTTTGTGAGTAATTTGAGACTAAAATCAAACTCCTCGAATAAAAAATTATGAAATAGGGTATATTTTCAGCAAATAAAGGGGTCATCCCCAACGAAAAATAAGCGAAACCACCCACAATTAAATAAAATACACTCCAATAATAGATATTTCAATAGATAGAGTACAGAAAATCTTAAAGGTGTGCTTAAAATTCGAATTATTAATTGATGTCTCGTTTTTTACCCGAAATTGGCCAATGTGCGGCGTCGCGTCGCCTCGCTTCGTGATTTTCTCTGTCTGACTCTGGTAATAAAAGGAGACAGATGGTTTCTTCAAGTTTCTTCATCTCCTTTTCTTCATATTCGTCAGGCAAGAATAGGCATAGAAGCTCGAAGCCAAAGTCGGCGATCTGTACGACGTCTTAAGCTGAAAAAAAATTTCCGATAATTTTTATCATAACTCAAAACCTTGGAATAGTATAATAATATAATATAATAATATAACTGACATTGCATTTTTCATGAACACAACGTATTTTTGCAATAAAACCATCAATATTTATGTTCATAAATTGTTGCATACATTCTATTGTCCTTAATTATCCTTGATATCAAAGAACAACACAGAAACTCTTTGGAAAGTCTATTAAATTATCTTAAATATATCGTCGACGAATTTAAAAAAAAAGTTAAAAATATCTATTTTTATAGAGTTTAAAATTTGTGAAATAATAAGTTAATATATGTAAAAAAACACATTAACGTCTTATTCTAGAGAATTTAACTATCTATAAATTGAGCTTGAAATCTACAAAATCGGTTCAATTGAATTTTCTCAATCCTGTTCGCAATCCTGTACGAAAAACATTTCATCCGAATTAAAATTATTTGTAAATTTCAATGTTTGTCTTCTTTATGTTTATCATGCGTGAATAGAAGCAAAATAGGTGAATATTTACGAAATACAATCCGACGAAACAGCACACGACGAGCACTAACAGTCGAGTAACAAAATCCTTTTAAGGCGAACGCAAATAGCTCTTAAATATCAACGTGGAGAGTTGTAAATGTTTACAACGGCAATGTAATTAAAATATATTTTCGGTTGATTTATAAACTTTAAAACCTCCGAGGTATGACAGCACGCAAAGCGCAAGTGAATTAAATTTCAACGCAACTCGTTTTTGGTGAGGATTAAATGGTGTCTTTTGAGAAAAAAACGCTGCGTTTTAATGACGTTAAAATGTTGAATATTTCATAATTAAACGCTCGCAACATTGCTATACGATTTTGATTATAGTGTTGATTAATAAATTGCGTAATTTGAAAGAAGGAATGATGGAAATCTTTGGTTTTATTATAGTTTCTTGTGATGTACGTGGTAAGTCGCGGTACAAATAAATTTATATTCCGCGTAGGTTGTTAACAGAAATAGGGTTCAACGAAGAAGTTTGAATTAGCTGATTGACAGTGAGAACTAGTAGCTAATCATCGGGACACACAATGTGATGGCGACACGAAAATCCGCGAAAACGCGTGGTTGTGTCGACCAAATTCAAAACACTCAAGCGAACCGAAGTTTTTCTGCCGTTCGGGGAGGAATAAGGTCCATATGCGTTACAAATTTGAGCGCATTCCTCACTCAAAAGACAAACATGCGCACAAAATCACGTCCAGCATAATTTTAAAAAGGTGTTTTTGTCGTTGTTGGTCGCAATGTTTTGCTGTGTGTCGTTGTTTGTCGTTTGCATCTTTAAAATTTGTAAACTCGAAAAAATTGCTAGTTGAAGTGTTCTAATTTTTCTTTGTAATGAGTATTACAGTGTTTTATTGGCAATTTTAAAATATCTAGAAAGAAATAACTTCACTCGACGTTTTAATTTTAGTTTCGTCGATTTTTAAAAACTTTTAAAGAGTTTTCGTTTTTGTTTCGTTTGTTTCTTCGGTATACCGTTTTATAAAGTAGTGTATTTTTTACGTTTCATGTTTTCCCAAGTTGACGCTTTTGTAGGATTTTATATTATCCATTATTTTGTACTTTATTCAACTTTATTTCGGTCTATTCAGTATTATAGCCCCCAGCGCAGTAATGTACACATCGTAGAGGGTATACAAGGGTTCTGCGCTCGCCTTAGCCTTCGCCGGCGCACCACCGCCAGGGGCAACATGGCGTACACCCACCGCCTGATAACAAATGCATGCATGCACAATGCACGACGCATATCCATCATTTCGTCGTCGCACGAACCCGATTCGTGAATCTTGTTTTCCATCTTGTGTCCTGCACTTCTGGCTGGGCAAACTTTCGTCACTTCTCTAGGCGGTTCGGTAGTTTGGTGGCGGTTGAGCAACATCCATATTCCTTCGATACGCAAAGCCGTAGCGCAAACAAAACGCAGACAAGGAAACACCCTCTTCAATTTTCCCAAGACGATCATCTCTTCTCCCCGCCTCGCCGCGCCGCTAGCGGTGAGAACGAGGACGAGATTCGCCAAATAGAGATCGAAATAAAGCGTCTAGCTTGCGCGGCTTTCAAAGAAAAGTCGTGGGAGGAAAGTTCTAATAATTCTATTCTATTCTGTTGCAGGCTGCAGTGAAGTGGTGGAAATAAGAACGACGACGACATATACTCGCTGTATACGTGCCTGCGAAGATGTACGCGAACTTTGTCGTTGCGCTGGTCGCACTGGCGTTGTTAGGTGGCAGCACACGAGGCAACAATGTCGAGCTTAAGTGTCCCAAGCCGTGCGCTTGTAGTGGCGCCACCATTGATTGTTCCCAACGCGGATTGACGCAAGTGCCGAGGAATTTGCCAACGGACGTTGAAAGAATGTAAGTTTTACGTTTCCATATTTGTTATTTTTTTATTGTGCTAGTGTCGGTGACGGATGACGCCAAATAGCATCCTGTGTCAGTATTTATATTATATGTCGATATAATCGATTTTATGATGTGGATAAATATCGATAAATCGATTTCGACTTTTTTGATATCGTATTGGCATTATGTCGATTTGAAAGCGATCTTAAACGGGAGGGAATCTCAAAAGAGTCATTTGACCCCACGATGACCCACGTTTGGATAGCTCCTTCTTGTGGGATATTACTAGGACAATAGTGTCGATCACGACCAATTTGTATATTTCTACTAAACATAATTACGATAATTTTGATATCAGTAAATAACGATATATAAGTATTAAACACTGATATTTCAATATCAATATATCGAATATAGAAAATTATAGGTAAAATGAAATATCGATATTTAGTAGACGGTATTTTACGTTTAGTCATGTTACGTGGGATGTAGTTGCTTGTCGCAAAGTGTAGTCGTATGTCGCGTCCAATGTGGCGTCTTTAAGAATCCCTATAAATCCCCTTACTCGTTCACACTAACACACTTTTCAGTTTGCATTAGTTTAACCATAACATTGCAAGTCACAACGAATAGATACGTTGTTAGTCTCTGGCGATATGTTCACTTCAATAAAGTATAAACTACAAACGAGTCCTCAAGACTTCGGATGCAGTCGATTGACTTTCTAATTCCACTTGCGATGCCGTTGCACTGCCCTGCAACCAGATCACAAACTTCATATACGTACACATACATACACAGACACATTTATACTGATATTTATACTCACACAGATATATGTTAATACAGTTACCGGTCCATCTATACATATTCACACATACATACACACATACACTTCATACTCACACATACACTTCACACACACACACACACATCATACCCACCCACACATACACACATACACTTCATACCCGCACACTTAATACACACACACTTAACACACACACACACACTTCACATATACTTCTCTCTCTCTCTCTCATACACACACACAATGCACATACACACACACACTTAACACACACACACACACTTAACACACACACACACACTTAACACACACACACTTAACACACACAAACATACACATATATCGAAATACCATTACAGATATATCTAATAAAACATACGCATACCAAATGATAAACATGCGACATTCCAAGCGGCATTTATTCATAAACCAGCTTGGCTGTAGGTAAAGCGTAATAAGCGTATCATATCGCGTTAATGAACACCTCTTCGCGCATGCGCCTCATCGGCAATCCCAAATGGCGTCGTTAAATTTAAGTACTATCAACATATCCCAAGTGTATGTGCATGCATCATTGCTTCTGCCCCTGTGTGTGATGTTGTGTCAATTGAACGAATCCTCGAAAATTCTATTCAATTGTTGCAAGCAATGTGTAATTATATTGGCGCGCATGCCGACCGAATGTGTACGAGCGAAGAATTTCATAATTAACGTCAATTAGTATCGCCATCGTGCTGGGCCGTAATACATTATTAAATTTATCGCCTATTAATTCACACACAAAGTTTTATAGCGTGAGTAGGCTAGTGGCTGGTTGATGCAGAGATATTAGTGCCGACTGCCGTGTGCAAATTGTCGAGTGTTCGATTTCCAGTCGAATAGGAATGCGCATTTCATTTTATGAAATATGAATTGTATTAGCGTTGTATGTATGAGTATGAGTATCAGCATGAATATGTGCGTTACTGTAGGTATGCGTTTGAGAGAATGTAGTAGAATTGATAGAATTTGTCAATCGTTATTTTTTTTCTGTTACTTTGATTGTGAGTAAGAAGATGAGTAAGGTAGTAAGGTTTTTCGGAGGCCGTCGTACTGTTTACTGATTTATGTGTGGCTAGGAGTATTTTCGGGAGATTATAGAGGACGTGGGAGTATGTAAGGTCGTAAAACGCGGATATTAATTTTAACGACTATGTGCACCACATACATGAAATAATATGCACATGTGTGTTTAATTTGGGGGAGTTCTATAAGTTGGAATGTTGATTGCAGGAGGAAAAGAAGAATTTCGAAGAGAAGGTTATCCCGGTGTTTTTTTTTTTTTTTTTCATTTTTTTAATTTATATTTGTTGGAAAATTTGTTGTCCTACTTTGTCTTGTGTCAAGTTTCTCAACGTTAATCTCGTTTTTTTTTAACTATAGCTTCTCCTATGCATTAATCCCTCCCATTTCACAGTAATTTCGCCCCTTTAACAATAACTCCTCCCCTTCCACAATAATTTCTCCCCTTTAAAAGTAACTTCTCCCATCTTACGGAGTTATCTTCCCCGTACACAGTAAATCCTCCCTTTAACAGTAACTTTTACCCTTTCACAATAATTGCTCCACTTCAACAGTAACTCTTGCTCTTTAACAGTATCTCCTCCCTCTATAACCGTAACTCCCGTCTCTTTAATAGTAACTCCTCTCCTTTATCTGTAAATCCTTCCATTTGTTCATTATTTCTCCCACAGAAAGGTTTTGATATCATTGTTAGTATAAGTCAATTGATAGAGGCTGCTCTATTAGAAATACTCCGGTTTATCTATTACTCCTATTAATAAATCATAACACCTCCACTTTGATCAATTATACCTCCTTGACAAATTACAAATTCACAAATATTATGTGTCGTACTTGCTCACAGTCAGTCTCTATAACTCACCCCCTGTTAATCATAACCCCTCCCCCCGTTTAATCATAATTCCTTCCCCTTTTAACTGTAATTCCTGCCCCCTTTGATCATAACCCCGCCCCCTATAAATCATAATCCCCACCCCCGTCAACAGTAACTCCTCCCCCGTTAATTATAACTCCACCCACTTTGCATAAAACTCAATCTATCAATAGATAAAGCTATTGAAACCGGGTAAGGCTAATAATAATACGTAAAGCAAATTATCAAAGTGGAAATATACCGAATCGAATAAGAATGAAGGCACTTGTGAGAGACTGAAGTACGAACAATTATGTGCGACGAATGTAGTCTGTATCCGTTCCATCAGCGCAGCGCCAGTAGCAGCAACTCCTCGCTCTCCACGGCCTGGCATAAAGTGCTTTATGGAACACGGAAATTGAATAAACGAACGGAGACGGTCGACACTCAACAAATAGTATTACGCATCAGACCCGTAGCCTCACTCTCAATACGAACTCTCTGTACGTACGGCTGTGCACAGTTTATGTGTGTGTGTGTATGTGTGTTTGTAAAATGCACACACGTTCGGCCTGCACTCATTCATGCCGGCCAGTCAAACTCCTCTCCTGCGTGCGCATTCGGACGTGTTCAATCAAGAAGGTATTATCATGTTTGGGGGCACGTCCATCACAAAGTCTACGACGCAGCAAGGACGTTCCGGTGGAAGCCGCAATACTGCTGGAGGAGAAGGAAGAAGTGGCTGGGGAAGGCTGTATCGAGAGCCCCAATGCACACAAGATAGTTTGAAAAACATAAATCTTGATCAAACCTGTTTCCCTGAGCTGTGCAATGCACAGGGCCCTGCTCATTTGGCCCCCGATGTGCGTTTCACGTTACATTAAGTATCTACTCTTGGCTCTGTTCGTGTAGTCGCGCCACCGGCTTTACCAAAAGTTTGTAAACTTTCGTTATCTGCACATTCTACACGCTGTTGAACAAGAAACAGTTTTGATTGGCTCGTTGATAAACTCGAGTTGTGTGTGCTTCGGACTTGTATGACTTTTTGTGTTTGTTGCTGTTTCGACTAAGGAAATGTTTTCGAATAAGGAACTAGACGATTTGTTGTAATCAGAGCGGGAAATTGGTAACATAACACTTGTTATAGATTACTCGTCTTTTAATTTGCTGTTTTTCATTTGGGCTCTAGAAGGAGAGGAGTTAGGATAGAGTTGAAAGTCTAGCCACGCCCTGTCAACTCTATCTTAACTCCTCCCCCTCTAAAAACATAAGTCATACAATCCGATTTAAGAGGCTCCTCCCACTTTTGTCCCACTCATGGAAATAGATACTTACCAACTGAAGGATTTATATTTGGATATTCCCAACACTCTTTCATTTGTCAAAGCCACATTAGGGGTGGAGTTAATCTACCCTCCATTCTCTTCTCCTGTATGTTGAGCATGATACTTATCAATTGATGGATGAACGTAGTAACATCTCACCTCCCACTACCACGTCCTCCTCTCTACTCTTTAAATAAGTATTTCTAAAAAATGGTAGAACTTTGAAGCTGTGACTCTCTTAGATTTTTTTATCATCTTTCCGAGGCGTTCCCAATGCTCTCACAACTTCCTGGTATTACTCCGCATTGCCGCTGATTGTGAGTAGCAGCAATTGAAATGCAATTTACTGGCTATTAGCGTAGCGAATTCAGTGAGTGCCTTTCGTTGCCCGATCTTAAGATCCCCGCCGGGGATGCTACCTATTGATTTATTAGGCGTGTATTACGCTCGGCGCTATTAAATCTCACTCTAGTGCGCCCTCCTTACTTCAGTCTTGCTTTACCACCCACCCGGAGCATCAAACTACCTACCTACCTGCTGGGCATTACAACCTCCTGTGCCCTTTTGTGCAGCAACATCCGATCAATTTGCGTTTGGTCGGTTGCCTCCAAAAGCACTTAGAACGCCCTCTCTCTCTATCTCTCTCAGATTTGTCTCAGCGCAACCAACTTGATTTAATTGATAACGCCGTGTGTGGTGGCTAGGCGATACAATGACGCAGCTAAACAAAGCCGAATGTTTGCTAATTGAATTTGACTTCCAACTTAACACACTCTATCTCCGCGATGCTCTTCACTCAAAACGATTAATGGGAAAATATACCGAAAAACTTTGTTCGCTCACTGGGCGCCAATTGATTAACTTGGAATACTGAGTAGGAGATCCACGGAGAAGGGCCGGAAACAAAAGCGAAGTTTATGAAGATTTGTAAAGTTTTGTCGCTCTCTAGAGGTTGGCAAACGGGAAAGTTAACAGAACTAAGTGTTGTCAGATTGTCATCGGTAGGTTTGGGATAAGACT
Source organism: Weissflogia rhopalogaster (assembly GCA_019419845.2). Classification (NCBI taxonomy): domain Eukaryota; kingdom Metazoa; phylum Arthropoda; class Insecta; order Coleoptera; family Staphylinidae; genus Weissflogia; species Weissflogia rhopalogaster. The sequence goes on from WSZQ02064834.1 coordinate 25,132, forward strand.
GTTTAACTCTTCCCAAATTTTGTCCAATGTGTTTGGTAGTTACACCTATTTTTTACTAGCCTATTGTATGTTGAGGGATATTCTTAATTCCGCCCCTTTCTCTTATTATGCGTGGTCTTCACAAACAAACAAGGAGGGGTTTTCCTTTCCCTTCTTTAGTTTAATTCGTAGGTTTTCCAAAGTAGCTAGAGATAAATCCTTGTCATTTACATGTTTTAACCAATAATTCTCGAATTTTAACTAATTAAACTCACGAAAATTAGTTCCTTGGTGTTAATTGCAGGTTGGCACCCTTTTTGGCAATAGCCAATAAGATAGAAAGGTCATAATTGAAATTATTCCAAATTCCGCCCCTTTTTCTTTTTATTCGTTGTTTGTACAAAACAAGGAGGAGTTAAAAATGAAACTGCATTTTCCCAACTTTTGGGAATTTCCTTCCTTTATCTTGATTCGTAGGTTTTTAGATAGTGGGCGGAGTTAAAAACTTGTCATTTATGCGTTTTTAGCCAATAATTCTCTCCGAAAATTAATTTAACAGACGAAAACAAGTTTCTAGGAGTAAATCACAAGAAATGTATCTGAATTTTATCTTATTGTTAATCTTCTAAGATTTTACATCAAAAAATGTCCTTCCACCCTGTTTTTGTAAGAACCAATAAGATATAAGGGTTATAACTGAAATTTTTCAAAATTACGCCCCTTCTTCTTGTTATTCGTTGCTTTTCAAAACAAGGAGGAATTGAAAACGAAACTGCATCCTTCCAAAAGTTAATTTCCTTTCTTTAACTTAATTCGTTGCTTTTTACAAAGTGGGCGGAGTCATAAATTTGGTCATTTATGCGTTTAACAAATAAGTTTTACTGGAAAAACTAATTTAACTTTGGACATTACCTTCTCATGGAAACTATCTTCCTGGCTTTAATTACAAGGAATTATAACATAATGTTATAATTATAATTTTCTTAACTCCTCCTAAGTTTCTCTTAGCCCTTTTTATATGTTTACACCCATTTTGGGTAATAACCAAACAACTGAAACTATTCACAATCTTCCTTTCGTCCTTTTTCTACCACGGCCTTGTCCAAAACATAATTTCCTCCTCGTAGGATTTTTAAAATTGATAAATATTAAAACTCTGGTTAGTTTAAGTGGTGTAACAAAAAATTTTCGCAGAGAAAAACTAATTTAACTTGAGCAACCTCAAGAAAACTACTCTGACGTTAATTGCCCACAAATAAACCTTAAATTTCGGACAAACTAGAGCGGAAAAGACAGGAAAAACTTTGAAGATGAAAGAACTTGTTTAAAAATATGCTCCAATTTAGTGTTTTTCATGGAAATTAACACGAATAAACGCACTTAATCTTCACAAGCACGCAAATTTATGTAGAATTAATCCCCATTTAATAAGAAAAACGTAAAACCTTCGCCGCCGCGGCCGTCGCTAAAGCCCTGCTGCGGCTGCCAAAATAATTTGAAAACACTCCAAGAATTTATGCAGTCCGACGCGACCATGCATGCAATTTCCTTCCCGATTTATCACCTCATGGTGATTTATCATGTTTTACGCTACACATTTGGGTGTATTTGTAGCTGCATGTATGTATATACGTGTGTATGTAGCATGAGTATATGTAAGACTGATTGTGAATGTGTATGTGCACCTGACAATTACGCATAATTTTAGAGCGTTGCGTTTAATCATTGATTAACGACGCGTTGCACATTGGTGAGTTTCAAACGCTTATTTCGTGTATGTGTATCACGATACGATGATTTCGACCAAAATGGGCTTGGGAAACTTAGTCACAAAGATGATTAACCAAAGCCCATTAAACTAACAAGTATGCAGCTGATAAGGCCAGTGTTTATGTATGTATAGGTCTGTCGGTGCGTACGGTCAATTAACTGAACGATCTTGATAAGCGCGCGCGGACCTGTTCAATCCGCCATTCTGCATTTCTGCAATGACGATGGCATGCCGTCACAATAACGCAGCAGGACCACAGCACAGCCGGGATTGGCAGCGATTTGTTGTGGCTTGTTGTTGTAGATGAAGCAGTCTAGAGAGTTCTCTAGCCGTCGCGGAATGTTCCGAGGCGAACGTGGAATAATGCCGGCGCGGTTCGTTAGCAGTTTTGGGCGTTGCACAAAGCCAAAGATGACAACACAACGTGACAAATTTGATTTTCTGACATTAACACGTTTACTTTCGTGATTTTGTCATCTTACCGGAAGTGCTTTTATTGGTTTATTTCGTTATCTCGGGTAATATTTTGGTAAATGTGTAGAAATTACGAGTTTTAGAGGTTTTCCGTTTTTTTCTCGGTAAATTATACTCGAAAGTATTAACAATTTTTGATTTAGACATTTTGAGACGCATCCTATGAGGGTATAGAAAGTTATTTCTTATATAAATAGCTTAAAATGTAACTAACCAAGAGAATGTCTGAATTGTCCGACACGGAATTGAATGTCAATTTTTGTACATTTAATGCATATATAGAAATAATTTGTGTCAACTTTATTTTTAGTCGTTTTGCGCCGTATGGAAAAAAATCTCAAAGTTCAAATTCAGAGAGGAATATGCTAATGTCAAAAAAATAATGATCGAATCGGTGCTAATTAGATAAGTCAAAAAATATCGATATTGATAAATATCGATACATCGGCCTCAGAATTTCGACATTTTTCGATAATTTCCTTTTCTATAGTATCGATATATCGATTTTGACATTTTTAATATCGTTTTGACATGTCATTGATGTAACCGCCATCTGAGAAGTATTTTGAGAAGTTCAAAATTGACCATTTTTCTTTTTAAGGCCACATTTTAGGTTCTATATAATAATTCTTAATCCATTGATTTGTTGGAATCATAAGATTAAGATCAACATCGATTTTTTGCTAGTATTGCAACTATAATACTACTACTTTTATGT
>WSZQ02064845.1:2067-23168 GCA_019419845.2 Weissflogia rhopalogaster
TTTCATATATATTTATTGATTATGGCTATAGCGAGAAATTGTGCGCGCTCCAATGACGCCTGGGCGATTCTCAGGGCAATGTAGTAAGAATATATCAGTCCATTACTTCCGTGGGTCAATCACCGACATACGTTTGTCATCACTGTTCTAGAATATCCCCATTTATGTAGCATCCAGGAACAATCATTGAATAGTTCGGTATATTTATTAAGTCGCTATACAAGCAACATCTATTGGTTTCTAATTAAGACCGTGAGCTAAGCTGAAGAAGTTGTCTAGTTTCCTTTAATTAGACCAAACCAACACTTTCACTTTCTAGAGCATGAAAATGGCCAAGAGCGACATCTGCATACGAAGAGGAACAAGAATAGGAAGGAAATGAATTAAACAATCACAGCAAAAATAGTTTTAAAATATAAAACTTGCGTGTACTTCGAAAAAAAACCTGGAGCTGGACAAAAGTAGGTCTATTCACATCACCATAAAAACACTCTAAAAACGCATGTCATTGGTTTCATGTTTTTATGATACTTTTTATTTAAATTAACATTAGAAGAAGAATCCCAAGATTTTTCCTCCCAGATGTTTCCTTCTCGCTTCTTCATGATCCATAATACCGCCACTTGTGGTAAGGACTACATAACTGCAAACAAATATTTTAGTTAGTAATTTTGCTCCTTGTAGCGACTTGTCGGTTGTGGAGCACAGAGTTTCTGCAAGGATCAAATGAGATCCTTGCAGTTAAGCAAAGTAGCTACGCGTTGGATGGGCGACAACTAGGCCTTCGTGGTTAAAACGCGTACGAATGTTAGGCGATTCACATACAACGGGCAACGATCCCCGAAAAAAAGCCACATGCAGAGTTCAGAGCAAAACGTACAGTAAAACATACAGGAAAATATCATCACTCCAGTGGTAGGAAAAGGCTTGTATATTAAACAAATATAATTTGTCCCTAACAATTTAACTTAAAACATACAATTTAACATAAAACGTGCAATTGAACATTAAATGTACTATGTAACTCCAAACTTTCAAATAAACTGAATCATTTATTTGAAACTTTGAAGTAATTTCAATCTGTATGCTCAAAATGTAAATTTTAGAGCATAAAAACTTACCCAAATTGACGGGAAGGTAACAAATTGTTAGTCCACTTCTCAATATGCGTGATAGGCACGTCGAATCTGGGCGAAATGACGCCGCACTTGTTCAGCCTCCCGGTAAGGTTGACCACAATCTTGCCACTTCGGTGATCGTCGACAATCTCGAATTCGCCAATGTAGCCGTGCTTCATCATCACGGTGAGGAATTTGACGATCACCTTCGAGTTAGGGCGGAGGAGAACTTGCCTCTTGCCACGCTTCTCGGCATTGTTTATAGACTTAAGAGCATCGCTCAACACGTTCATACGCACCATGGCTAAAACATACAAACATCAACATTAGTTTACCTTTAAACATCCTCCAGCTGATTAGGAGACGAACTTGGGAAAAGCACGAATTTAGCACTATATTAAACGTTTTACTGCTTCACCAGCTGGCCACTCGCACTAGTCATGTACTTTTAGTACAAGAGTGAACACAAGTGAAATATTAGCTATTCGACAACAACCCAGGCGAGAAGAGAGGTTAGAAGCCAGTGTTGAGTTGTTAACAACTTTCTCACAACGATATTCACAGATTCCTTGGGAAATATACACAGCAACTTGTAGCACGTTTAATATAGATACTAGTTTATGTAATTTCGATGGTGGATGGGGTTTGGTTTCAGTGATTACCTGCGATTTATTTTGTGTTTATCGCCGAAGCATACACGCTCGCGGAACACGGGAAAAAGGAAGGTTGTTGGGGCGATGCAAGTCAGAGGTCGCTGCGGCCGGCGATTATTTTGACAGAACGGTAGGGATGAAAATATAAACTTAACAATTATTCGCAAATATCAATTAATTTCAAAATAAATTAGGGAAAAATAACTTATTACTACTTAAAATAATAAAATACAACAATTAAAATGTTGTTAAAACGTATAAAACGTTTATGGAATTCAAACTTATGATATGCGCATGCGTATAGTAGAAATATACAAATTAACTTCAAAATTGCAATAAATTATTAAACTTTTTAGAATGTTTATACTTAATTGTGTTCAACTAGTGACAAATACAACTATAGACATACAATAATAGTTTTTAAAGCAGAATTATTACCGATTATAACCGATTTTCACCGATGTTTGAGATCTTTCAAAAAATTATAACATTTTAATATTTCATAAAAGTATTGAAAATAACAGGCAACGTATTGAATGGAGGAGGATATAGTTTTAAAATGAATTTATTATATATTTATTTCAATCGAATGGATGATTTGACAATTGACAATTTTGACAGAAAATGTCACCGCCATATTTCCTGTAAAAATTGCATGATTCCCGCAAATTCGGTGCAATTTTCACTGATAAGATCGATAACTACAAGTTTCAAAAACTAATAATGGCAGATATACAATTAACGCAGGAACAGGAAGCTCGCGTAGAAAAGAATCGCCAGAAAGCCTTACTAATAAAGAAGAGCAAACTCGTTTCACATCCTTATGCAAAAACGTAATTTTTTACAACTTGAATGAGTTTTTGTAAGTAATTGCATTACTTTCCCTAGCTGCGAAGCAATATCAATCGATAAAGCAATAATTAAGGTTGGTGCAACGAAATATAAGGACACAGGAGGTGGTTTTCTTTTGGAAGAACATCCTGACACAATCGAAGAGCCAGTAAGTCAATTTTTTTACTCAATCAAATGTTTTCCTCTTCTTTGCCTATTTTGATAAGGATTTGTGAATATTTTACAATATAGCCAGTTTATATTGAACAAGAGGCACCATTATTGGAAGAATTTCGTCCAACTTGTGAAAGATGCGAGAAGAAATTCGCCACTTCGTGGTTGTTTGAAACTTATGATTGCAACGTTTGCGATGGATGTAAAGACCCTGAAATACATAGACTCATCACAAAAACAGAGGCTATGAAGGAGTATTTGTTAAAGGATTGTGATTTCGAAAAGCGGGAACCAGCATTAAAGTTTATCACAAAAAAGAATCCACATCATAACAGCTGGGGTGATATGAAACTCTATCTGCAGATCCAGATTGAAGATAGGGCTCTAGAAATATGGGGCACCGAAGAAGCACTTGAGGAGGAGATCAAGAAAAGGGAGGAGAAGAAACTTGCCACTAAAGCTAAAAAGTACCATAAACAAATGAAAGAGTTGCGTATGAATATGCGTAGTAGTTTGTATGATAAAACGACTGCTGCTTCGCATACACATGAATTTGGTGAGGAAACTTATAATGAGGAAGATGATAATTATACTCATACTTGTTTGAGTTGTAAATATGTGGAGACTTTTGAAAAAATGTGAAGGGTTTTGTAAGATTTTTGTCTCGATCTGTTTGTGATTTTTTTAAATGCATGTTATTAAATTATGTATACTTTTTTATTAAACATATTATCACTGGTAAATGTTTGTAATTTTTCTATTTAAAGTTAGGTTTTTAAACGCGTTTGGCTTGATGAGTAGACTGGTGGATGCGAGCAGAGTTTTGAGGGCGTATACTTAAGAAACTTTAAAATTGATTAAGTTTTCTTAATTGGATTTTAAGTTAGTTCAGGCCCAACAATTTAAAGCTTTAGAACATTATAAATAATTATCGATTATTAATAAATAATTATAATTTATTTATTAATAAATAAGTTATCGATGCAGTTTACTTCACAAACCGGCATTATTCTTTTACATTGAGTTATACATCTCTATTATGATTTAATCTATATTCTGTTTGGCATCAATTAATTTAGTGTTTTTTTTTGGTATGTACGATGGCAATCCCATAATGATGACAATTTAATTGTGAGGGCTTTCAAATACATTAAAAGTAAGTTTTTTGTTTAAATAGAATTGTTATTGATATTAAAGAAGATAACAACGACTTTATATCTAAAAAGTGAATTATCAGGGAAACATGGAAAAAGTTTTAAATAAAACGCTTTTTGCAAGCCTACCACGATTGCACCGCCCTCGTGCTTCGCCACTGAAATGGTTGCCAATCAGTCCAGTAAGATTTCTTTTATTGAATTATTCTATTAATAGTAATAAAATCCTAGATGGCGCATGTTGTTGTTTTCCTGACCAGATTTGTCAGTTTAAATCTGTCAAACGTGAAACTTTGTTGCTTAATTTTTCTTTAACCTCAAAACAAATTCGTTTCCTAAACGTTGCTGTTTATACTAGTTGTCGATTGTCGTTTAGCGATTCCCAGTTAGCTAATAACAAGGTCCTGAGGTAAATACCGCCTAGCATTTCCTATACTAAACAATAGCAATGGGTTCTAGTAGTAAAAAATACAAGGAAAAAGAAAGGGAGCGCTGCTCCGATCGTGTGGAACGTAAGCGTCGTCATCGTAGCCCCTCTGAAGATGAGAGCCCCAAAGAAAAGCGTGGCAAACACCGCCGACATCACCATCGTGAACGTAAACGCGATAGCCGTGAATCTCGCCGACACGAATATGAATCCAACGGTAAGATCATAAACCTATCCCCTACAAAATTAATAATTCTCTGGGGAAAACAACCGAAATATTTCGGTTTTATAAGCAGTTATTATAACTTCTTAAACTTTGGTATAGATTCAGACGTGGTGGAAATCTCCGATAGGGAAATCTCACCACCGCCACTTGCGAAAAATTCAGCACCAGCGAGATCACCATCACCGATTGCAGAGGCTGGAAGTGGACAAGCACACGAAAGTCTATCAATCGAGGAAACCAACAAACTGAGAGCTAAACTTGGCTTGAAACCTTTACAAGTCGATACACAAGACGCCAAAAGTGATGACGCTAAAGACGATGGTAAGAAGAAAGATGACTGGGGTGAGTTTTATCATAAACCTGCTAGTAACATCGCACAGACTACAAAATCTGAGAAATTAAAGACCAAGATTAGTACACATAAAGAAAAACGTAAGATTGAAGCGAAATTAGCGAAGATCAAAACATTGGGAGAGAGTGACAGTGATGATGATCCTTCTGCTTGGGTTAATAAAAGTAGAAACATTGCTGATGCTAAAAAGAAAGCTCAGCAACAAGCTAGAGCTTTGGAGGAATTAGATGAACAGTTTGGCGTGAGTGATACTATCGAAAAGGAGAAGAAAACGAAGAGTCAACAAAAATACACTGAGAAAAACCTGCAAGGCTTACAAGTTTTACATGACGTCGATTCTTTTAAGGAAGGTAAAACCGTTGTGTTAACTTTAAAAGATCAAGGCGTTCTTGAAGAAGATGACGATGTTCTCGTTAATGTTAACATGGTCGATGATGAAAGATATAAGAAAAATATTGACAATAAAAAGAAAAAGGTGCAATACAATCCGTATGACAACGATGAGTTGGATGAATGGGGTAATCCTAAGCCTAAAAACCTGCTGCATAAATACGACGAAGAAATTGATGGGGAAAAGAAGGAAAGTTTTCACATTGGAAGTTATGAAACCACCTCGGAGCGTAAACAGAATGTTTTGCAGAACATCAAAGAGAAATTGGCGAATAAACGTATTGAATGCCTGCCTGAATCGATTGGGGACATGATTCATATTGCTTCGGATTATTACAATGAGGAAGAGTTGGCGAAGTTTAAAAAACCTAAGAAAAAGATTAGGAAAATTCGTCAAAAGAGTAAAGCGTTGACAGCTGATGATTTAGAGGTTATGTCTACTGATAGATCAAAGAAGGCGGTTAAATCTGAAGGTTATGAAGCAGTGGCGGAGGTTAAAGAAGACGAGTATGAAGATTTTAAAATTGAAGAAAAGGATGACATGTTGGAACGTGCGTTACATAAAGCTAGAAAATTGAAACAACGAGAGACGGTCGTTAGTGAGTTGATCAAAGAACATGTTTCTCATATTAAACCAGAGGTGAAGGAGGAAGTCGACGTTGTTGATTCAGGTAATATTATTCTAAACACAACGGCTGAGTTTTGTCGAACTTTGGGTGATATACCGACGTATGGTAAAGCTGGCAATCGTGAAGAAATCGACGAATTGATGGATTATGCTGCAGACTTGGAGAAATCTGACTCGGAGGATGATTGTCAGATAGTGGAGGAGGCCTCAACGGCAGCGTCGAATTGGACGAACGCGGAAGCATCGACTTCGGCAGGTGCCGGAGCTGAGCCGATTTTAGACGAGGAGCCTGATGTCGGTACTGGGGTAGGAGCAGCTTTAAAACTCGCGATGAGTAAAGGTTATCTTGACAAAGAAGAGAGTAATCGACCTTCAAATTCGCGTCTTGCTTACCTCCAAGCTAAGCATTATTCGATCGAAGATAAAAACTATGGTGAGGAGTTTGATCGTGGGAATCGTCGTGAAAGATACGCCGGGCCAGTGCAGGACTTTCGCGAGAAAGAGACGTTCAAACCGAATGTCAAGTTGGAGTATATTGATGATGATGGGCATGTGCTGAACAGCAAGGAGGCGTTTCGTTATCTCAGTCATAAGTTTCATGGCAAAGGGCCGGGAAAGAATAAGATTGAAAAGCGACTTAAGAAGAGTCAGCAGGAGGGGTTGATGAAGAAGATGAGCAGTACTGACACGCCGTTGGGTACGCTTAATATGTTGCAGGCGAAGCAGAAGGAGATGCAGAGTCCTTATATTGTTCTTAGTGGTGGGAAGACGCATAGTACGTCTATATCTAAGGCTAGGAGATAGATTCAGTTGTATAAAATTGATTTAGTCTAGGCAGTAGGTTTAGTAAATAAATGGAAATTATTGCTTTGATTTTATTGTAACTTTTTCGAAAGTTGATGTATAATTTAAATCTAATAAGTATGCTAAATAGATGAATTTTGTGTTTTATCGTGAAAATTTCTTAAAATTTGATTCTAGAAAATGTTTGTTCCGACGCTACTGCGATCGATTTTCATAAAAGTTTCGTCAAACCCCTATTTCCAATTTAGTTATTTTGTTGGAATTTTCAGGATTTAATTTGAGCCATATCTGGTTCATATGGGAGTGGTCCACACAGAAGTGTCTTTTTCTGATATACTCAAAATGGGAAGTCCCGGGAAAGATGGGAAACAATACTAGAAGATATGCGCTGTACATGTGTATACATATATTTGCTATTGTATTGGTTATTTACTTATATTCAAAAAATACATTACACAATCATATAGTCTTCTTTTTAGAAATAAAAAAAACATTAGTTTCATTTTTCACATGTTCGACTCTAAATATAAATATGCAACATATTTTATTGAAACGAATTCCTATCTTAACTCTTAACCTATTCTTAACTCAGTAATGATAATCTGCAAAGCGAAAAATTCATAAAAAATCGAAAATATTGGGTATTACACACATAACTAACCAAATTTCATAAAATTTATGAATTAACGAGCTTTCAAACGAAAATTATATTTCAAAATGAATCTTATAAAACTTTAAACAAAAGCATACTCAAACGAATCAAACTTGAAGATATCTTCCGGAACTTTAAATCGCTTCAGAAGTGTATCCATATCAATATTACTTCCTTTCGAAGTCATATACTGATGCAACGCAATTAATGCCTGTTTACACCCGGTTTCCCATCGTTTAGTCAACATTTTTGTTTGCTCCGTATCACTGCCTACATTGACTAGTGTGTTCCTAATAACTCTTAGTTTCTGCAAGGATTCACCAATGGTGCCTTCCAATTCACGCAACTCCTTTCGTGCTATTTCTTTAGAATCTTCAGGAGTATCGTCAGATAATGTTGACGACACTCTGTGTTTCAAGGAGAGGGAGAGCCGTTTTACTTTCTTATTATTCAAAACCAAAGGCTGTGCTTTCAAGCGTGATAATGGTATCTCTTCTTCACTATCGGTACTTATAGATGTTGAACTTACTATGAAAAGGAAATGAGTTACTAATTTTAGGAAACATTTTTTTAGAAAACAAATTTTCTAAAAGCATAATAAATTTAAAAAAAAACTTACCTAGCTTCTCTTTTAAAGGTACAACTTTAATAATGCCTTTTTTGATATTTCTTCCAGGCATATCTTGAATAATCAAAATTTTACTTCCGTCATTTCTCACTACTTCACCTACACTCGCGAATTTCTTCCCTTCAGCATCTTTCGGTTTAGGTTTCATTTCTTTAGTCTTATCACCATCTTCAGCTTTACGTTTTTTACCTTTTTCAACTACTTTATTCTCACCACAAACTTTGGCATCCTTTACATCCAATTTCTCTGACAGATTTTCAGATTCAGCTAGCTTCTTAGACTCCTTCTTAGGCTTTTCAGACTTCTTACCTTTTGGCCCATCTTCCTTGACAGTATCCACAAACGGATTATGAACAACACGAGCACGAACACTACGTCTTTCTGTACAGTCTTCCATGTGATTCTGATCGTGATCGATCAACGGACTTTTAATCAATGTATCAATATCCACTACTTTATTATTCACACCTTCCACATTTGTTTCATTTTCATTTGTCTTTACAACATCGTCACAGCTATCTTTACTTCCTGTTTTTACTGCATTTATCTTCTGCTTTGTTTTTGATTGACTTTGCTCACTTGATTCTTTCAATTCGCTATCAACATCGTCTTGATCTTCAAAATCTTGTTGCAGGTTCTTCTTGGCTTTTTTTCGATTGTTAATCCGGCTAATAGGTTTTTCTTTTGGTGTATTCGTTTCGATCTCGTCTGGTTTATCCTCTTGACTTTGAGGCGTTGTTGGAGTAGTTTCAATGTAATTTGGATATTTTGGCGATTGTTTAAGCATTGGGCTTTTAAAAGCATTTGGTGATGGTCTTACATTTCTGGAGAGGCCCATCCTTGGTCCTGGGCCTTTTAAAAGTAGGGAATGTTTTGGTGTCAGTTGTTTTACTTCATTTTCTGGCTCAGGTTCATCGCCAGGAGCAACAGGTTTTTTTAATAAAGGACTTCTAAACGTTTTAGAACAAGGTCGCATATTTCTGGATAAACCAATGCGCGGAGCTATACCTGGTAGCGTCTTGCCATCAGAGGCGTAATTTTTTATGTATTGAGGCTCTTTCTTACTTTGTTTACTCATTTTGGATTAATTTTTCAAGTTTGTACAAAGTTTATACCAGTTTTGGCAGATTTATGTTATGAGAGTTTAGAGGTTATAATTTCAAATAATATTTAACATATGTCAAATTGCTAAATTCAAATATTTACATAAATACAGGGACCGATAATATCCTAGCCAGACATTTTACCTTTTAGTTTTCCGATCCTGCACGTATTATATCCTATCCTAGCATGAATATGAATTAATTTATTTTAGTTGTAGTTGAGAAAATATTTACATTTATGAGCGATGCATGTTTTTTAAAGACTTTTGTGGATTTATAAAATATAAAATTTTTTAAATCATTGAACCCAAATATCAGGCTATTGATCGGCTATTGTCGCAAATGTCATATGTTTATCGAACAATAAATTGGAATCTAAACTACAAATGGTATAATAACTAAAAATTATGTTTTTTTGATAATTAACAACTATTAGCAGTCGATGTATATTTCATTTGTCAATGCTGTCAAATTTACTAACTATTTTGACAGTTGTAAAATTGGAATTCCAATAATGTTATCAAAACGTAATATTAGTCTTAAAATACTCCCTAATTAATCAAATTAAGCAATTTGTATATTTATTATGATTAATAAACCCATAGTTAGTGTTCTGCCATAATTTATTTTAAAACTAAAAATATTAAAATTTATAGGTTATATTTTTAAAGAATGACAGTTTGACACATTTCACAATCAAATTTGCCACTTGTTCAAATTTTTGTGTTCTGTTATATTATACACCAAATTCGTTCACAAATCAATCAAATCAATGTAAACACAAGTTAACAATATGCAATGGCGCTGAAAGTCCCACCAAGTACCGACTCAATAAGTCCGGAGACAGGATATCAATTCGAGGAGAGAGGCGGTAAATTCGGCAGAACCAGAACATATTTATGCTGTAAGTACTCCTGAGAAAGCGACTTCTAACTTACTTTTCTCACTGTGATTATTTTCAAAGTGCACGGGAAAATAATCAAAACGAGCCATGAACATCTCTGTTTATGTGTTTACTACCAACTGAAGGACACCTTTCAACAAATTTTCCTGCCTGTTGGGTACCCGGAGTCCGTCAGCGATGATTACATCACTTATCAGCTATGGGACACGGTGCAAGCGTTTTGCAGCACGATTACCGGAACATTTACCACCAAGAGTGTGATGAAATCCGTAGGTGTTGGTAATGAAATGGCCACGGCGCTGGGTGCTGCGATTACATGGATCATCAGGGATGGTAGTGGTATGATTGGAAGGATTTTATTTGCTTGGTGGGAAGGGTATGATTTTTCCTTTTAATAAATTTCATAATCTTTTAAATAAGAACGTAATGGTTAATTTTAGAAATTCATTAGATGCAAACTGTAAATCATGGCGAATATTTGCTGACGTACTCAATGATCTCGCTTTATTAATCGAGTATACTCTGCCTTTCTGGGGATTATCATCAAATATGTATCCTCTTTGTGCGACATCGGTGATGAAGTCGATTGTTGGTGTTGCTGGTGGAGCTACACGCGCTGCAATAACCCAACATCAGGCTATACATGGAAATATGGCGGATGTTTCTGCGAAAGATGGGAGTCAGGAGACTTGCGTGAATCTCTTAGCAAGTATCTGTGGTATTTACCTTTTAACGAGATTTGAACATAAGGAAACGTATGGATGTACATACAAGGGGAGTGTCTCAGTTGTCCGTCAAGGCAAACTCCAAATTTAATACCATTATATATAAAATACCATTAACATATAATTTTCTAACACGTTACACATATAAAAATTTAAATACAAATCTCTGAGGGACAATTGAGACATTTCCATTGTTGGTGGTTTAAAAAGTTGTGTAAACAACAATTTTTTAGGGTTTTGATGATGATATTTCTACTGCTCATGGTTATTCATATTTTTGCCAACTACAGAACTGTACGAGCGTTGGTTTTCAAACATTTGAATATCTCACGTTTCTTAGTCGTATTCAACAGTTTTTTGCAATACGACGCCGTACCGAATCCGATTTCGGTTAATAAATACGAATCGGTTTTCTTTCCCGTCTTTAGGCACAATCGTAAGTATTAAACACATTTTTCTGTTTTTATTTATAACGGCCTGATGTCATTTTGTCCCGCGAGACATGTAAAACAATGTTGTAATCGCGCACGCCTGAATTTTGTTAGTATTTTGCTGGAATACTCTTAGATGGATTTATATTGTTTGTTTTTTGCTGTTAGACATGGTTTCAGGTACCACACACAAGAAAGTCCGTAAAACATAGCTAACAAGGGGTGTGCACGATATGTCCGCCTTGGATTTGAATGAACATTTTTGTACTTCTACTAAATATGCTAAAAAATCATGAAAATATATTTTGCGTCTTTTTGCAAAATAATCAATTTACTTCATGTACAAAAATTTTCATTCAAATCTAAGACGGACAATCCGTGCACGCCCCTTATAGGTATAAAATCATAAAGATTTGATTTGATTTAATACATGTTAAAACATTTTTAGCACGCTATTTGTGTGGTTTCACAATCAAGTGTGGAGTTTCCCTACAGAAACCTCTCAGAAATATATCAGCCAAACAATTCGACACAATCATGAAGGTATTCAAAGGCTTCAAATATATAATCGTGCCAGACATGAACAGTAGGACGTTATACATTGCTTTGGATCACAGAGTCGACTCTGAATTAATACTGAGGGCATATTTCCATGCAATTATGCTTGGCATGGCTTTATCTCTTTATAATTCCCTGCCCTTGGTAAGTTTTTCTTATTATTATTTGAAACATGGAAATGTATAAACCTTGATTGAAGGGCATTAAAACGAAACGGCAACTACATCATGTAACGTCAATGCAGCGCTTGAATAATTTGATGAAAAAGATGAAGCACCCTGAAAGTACTGGTCATTCGTTGCAGATGTTTACGCTGGAGAATTTTACCGCATTTAATGAGTTTATGAACGCTGAGACTTTGAGCTTTTTTACTGCGTTGACAATTACGAGTGAGTTTTATTATTTTCATTCCTCCTAATACAAATTCAAATGATCTCTTTTGTGTAGACTGGGAGTTAATACGAAATTCGATACTGGTCGGCGAGTGGCGCTGTAATCTTATCGACGATTCGGAATTTGCTGGGACAAGTGCAGCGAAAAAGGAAAATTAGATCTGACTTTTAAATACAAGTCTTTATAAAATGAAATATGTGTTTCTTTTCGGAGTTATATTACTTTTTATGATATGGGATATCACTACTAACTTTTGGTTAATGATTATTTTTTCGTGATTTCGCTTAAAATTTTATAATTTAAGTTTAAATAGACGTAATCACAAATTACATTCTGTGATTATGGACGTAATATTAATAGAAGTAAGCATATATTCAAGAACTTTAATAAAAATTGATAATACGTGAAATCGGCTAGAAAATCTATGCCAATATAAATAACTAGCAAAGAAATTCCCTAGGCTTTAGTAACATTTTGAAGTATTGCAAATTAAGGTTTTTTGAAAAATTAAAGTCATTGAAAGAGAATACTGGTAATCCTCGATAAGCGCGGTCTTGACAAACGCGGTTTTGATTATCACGCCCGAAAGATTTATGACCATCCCACGACAAATGCGGCGAAACCAGTAAGCCTGAAAGAGTTCAAAGAACGAATTGCTAAAGGTTAGATAGATCAGTGAGGCGCCATTTTCTTTAAAAAAATCTTACAAATAGCACATTAACAACCATTTTCTTCCTTCAACTAAAATAATATATGTTTACCTCAATGGAATTAAAACAATATCATGCTTACAGGATCGCAAACTTAAATAACTAAAGTCCCTAAATGAGTAGCTGTCAAATTTGACTTCTGCCCCCTTGAAACTGGCTTTCAAGATATTATCGCGACGGAATTCCATAACGACAAAAACGCATAATCCTCAAAAAAAACGCATCTATAATTCGAAACGTTTTCTCTATAAAGTTTTAATCAATTTACGTGTGCTTTTGGTTAGTTTTAGATGCTTTATTCAGTTATAAATTTTCATGTTAGTGCAAAATCGAAGTTATGTTTACGACGTTGGTGCTGTATCATCTTTACCACCAGTTTGTGAGAGATGTCGAACAATATCAACCCAATTCCATCCGCGTGGCTTCTCTCCTTTGCTATCGACGCGATCCCATTGCCTTCGCTTCTGGGCCTTGGTAAGTTGCTCCTTTTTCTGTACTACTTTCTTGCAATCATCCTATATAAAACATAAAAATATTAGAATCCCCCGAAATTCAGGTTATGTTGTATTTTATTTAATCTGGGGAGTAAAACTAACCTGATCATTTATTGTTAATGTTTCGACATTATCGGCAAGAGTCTCAGAAGTAGATTGGTCAGGTTGCTCCTGAATTAACTCTTCAAACTTTTCTTTAATGAATTCGAAGAGTGAGTAGGTCATTGACATCCCTAAATATTGTTCAGCTTCTTGCGATGTCAACTCGCAGATTTTATGTTTCAATTGCTGAATTCTTCGAACAAAAAATAATGTCAATAATTGAGATATTAATTACATTCCAATTATTGATAATAAACAGAAAACTCACATGTGCTTATTATAAAAAGCATCCATATTTATATGTGGTTTTGTATCTGGATATGTTTCATTCCATTGTATTTCCAAAACGAATGACTTTGCATCATCGTCAACACCGTACTGAAATTATTTATGTATTAGATGAAAGTAATCACAAAAAGAGGAAATAAACGATTTTAGAGAATTACATTGATAGATTTACCTTATATTGATGTGTAGTTTGTGAAATTTGCTTATAACACTCATCACCATCATAAATTGAGTTTAATACTTCTCTCTCCTCTTCCTGGAGTTCAAAATTTGACATATTTACACTTTAATTGGTTTATATTATAAGAACTACATAGGTATTGAGTAATAAATGGTAAAAAATACTTGACTCGAGCAAATTAACCTGTGTAAGTAACCTCAAATTTTGTTTTGATCTCTAAGTTTTTGTAAATTATCAAGATGTCCTCGTTTTATCCTTGTAATTCTTCAAATCGTTACTTGCTTATATAAAAATGAGTTGCGTTAATTTAATAAAGGTAGGAATACATAGTTATAACATTTTAAATTTCGCAATTATAATCATCCTCGGTAAATATCGTTTTTTTTCGAGAAATGCCGCACAATTTGATGTTTGGGTTTTCCATACTACAATAAGTTCAAATCTAGTTCGAATTACACAAAATTTATGAATACAAGGAATTTATTACGTTTTCTGATTAGTTTTTTTTTTTAATTAAATATAACAATAGTGTACTACAAACAAAAATCTGTAGATTTTTCATGATTTATTACTAGAAAGAAGAAATGATGATAATCGTGAAGACGACTTTCCAGAATGTGTTGTATTCCCAAAAACTGTAGTATTTTGCGATTGTGTAGCAGATTGTTTCATACTCTGCAAAATATGTTATTAAACCTTAATAATCTTAGAAGTAAAAGTATACTTACACTTCTCATCCTATAAAGTTGATCCATTGCATGTGGTAAGATTGGTCGAATCGAATTAATCTCCATTGGCGTGAGATTATCCACAGCAGCATAAGCACCTGCTCCTTTAACTAGAGTGTCAACGGAAGCTCTGAGTTTAGACATACGAATATCCCAAATATCTTTTATAATCGTTCGAATCTCCTCTGCCTTTGGTATGTCATCGGCGGCATGGCCGAGGAGAAGCTTTGCTTCCACCATGTAATGATCACTGGGCATTTTTGTAAATGTTCTGTTGATAAATTCAAATTAGAGCAATATTACAGCAAGAGTTGATATTAAAAATTTGGGAATCACCTCGAAATTTTCTCATTATCTTTGATATTCTCCAACACTTCGACTTCCATCCATTCCGGGGCTTGTATCTTACACTTTTTCTGCTGCTTAAGGCTTACTGCCATCCACATTGGTACTTTTATAGGTAGACCAGCACGAAATGGTCCAACATCTCCAGTAATCATGTGAATGATATTACTGTTGAATGTTGGTATTATACTAATTTCTTGTTTTTCGGCGAAGAATTCTAATTCTTCAGGATCCATTACGATTCTTTGATGTAATACAATAAGAATACACAAAAACTGTATTTGGTAAATATATAGTAAACTTAAAAACAGAAATTTGGTAAGGTTAGAAATAGAGGGAAATAATTTAAATCGGTGAGTTGGAGTCCTCTAATTGTGAAAATGTATATTAAAGCTTTAAAGTTTTAAATTTGATTCACAGGGGGGCGCTAGTATTTTTCAAATTTTAAAATTCCCGTTGCATTTACAAGCAGGATTTTAAACGAAACGAAAGAAGAAAGACAGAAGAAAACAGTTTCAACGTAATTTTGAAATTAATTCATTACACAAAAAGCGAAGGAAATATAAAAATGTAAAATTAAAAATTTAAATTCTGGATAGAAAGTCCTCTATTGCCAAAAGTTGTGGTATTTTTTTGCGCATAGATGGCGCTAGTATAAAATTTTTAGGAATAAAAATTAGGACAACTTCGGGACAACAATTAATTTGAATCTTCACATTTGAATCTATTTAATTAACTAACTAATAAACGAACAAAAAAGAGAAAGAAGCAGATACATTCGATGAGAATACATAGCGTAAAACTAAACATTTTAAACTAAAAGCAAAAACAAAAAAGTTGAAACAAATTTTTGACTTCAAAAAGACGTTTTCGAGGAATCAGATACTATAACGAGGTTGAAGAATCAGTAGGAGTTGCTGTTGGGGTTGCTGTTGGGGTTCCTGTTGGAGTTGGTGTAGGAAGTGGTTCTCTTGTTGTTCTGACTTGGCAAGTTCCTTGGCGACAACACAATTCTCTTGCACAATCTTCAAAAACATCTGTTTCTAATCTTCCGCATGATTCTCCTTCTCCTGCAATACAAAAATTTGAGTTATTAAAAAAAGGTTGTGTCCTGTCATGATCATCAATTAATATTTGTCATAATTAATCAAAAACTATTGTTAGAACTGTGGCGTTTCTCGCCACACTTTGGCATGCTGTAGGTTTAGCATTTGTGTTTCTTCAACTACTTTTCTATGTCACTCTTCCGACTTGTGTTTTTCCAAAATTTCCACTAACAAAGTGTTCGTCCTAAGCCAACCCAAACTAACCATTGTATGTACTTCTTTCCCTCGCCAATTTCTTCTACTTGGACCGACTCTTTTCTACACAGTCTCGGGTGTACTGCATTGTGTTATCTTTTCCTAGCCTCGGGACTTAGCCCTATACATTCGTGCCGACAACATCTCTTCTACTATCTCGCGATTGGCACTATATTCTTGGTTTGTATTTTTTGTAGTGCGTTTGTAAACGTTTCGTATCTATCTGTTAATAAACTGTGTATATATCATGAACTCTATCTATTACTCATCATCCAGCGGCACCCATCATCTTCACAGAACTAAATATTAGATTCTACTTATTGATATAAGTATCAATTTTTATAAATATCTATTTTTTATTATTTAATTTAAAAAAATACATACCTCTATCAGGATAAACACATGCCATACAACAAGTACGCCTATGCCTACTGTAAGTAGCATTTCGCTGAGCACAAATTTCTTCAGTTTGGGTACAATTGGCCAGCATTTCAGGAGTACATACTGGCCCTAGACCGAAAATTCTACCATAGGCTGTAGCAACCAATAAAAGCGAAACAAACAAAGTGATCTTCATGTTTTAAAATTTTGTTGAAAAGTTAACGGCGATGTTAAGTATTTTACTATAACTCCTCTATTTGTTTTCGCTTCTTATAAAGGCACACGCGAACAATTAATGACCTGAAAGGATGATAAGACTTTCATGTAAATATTTTAAAACAAGGCAACTTATTAACATGTAAATTGCATCATGTGATTGGAAATTACAGGACTTTTTCGCGAGTACTATGAATCATTTGCTGACACATGGGTATTAGTAATATGCAAGCTATCGAAATTTTCCTTCTGATAGTATCAGTTTTTGACGTAAATCTTTTTTTTTTGACTTTATTGCGTTGTTTTTCATAAAATTACAGATTAGAGGGTTTTCACAATACACAGAAAAGGATTCAAACAATGTATCAGCCATTTTATCTATTTTACGTAACCTAATCTTTACATTTTACAAATCCGAGGAGAAAATCCTTGTAATTCTTTAGAATCTTCTTTTGAAAAAAAGTAGTGTTGTTATTTTATATTTTTATACGTAGTTGGCGCTAGTGTTAACTCTTTTAAATAAAAATCAGGATAATTTCGGGAAAACAACATAGGTTATAGGTTATAGGGGGCCTGTGAGGGAGCAAGCCTCTCGTGAACTGCTACCAAATTCATCTGTTGTTCTGCCCCAAATGTCTAACATGAAAGGAGGTCATGTATGAACCGTACCACATCTATGTAACCCACTCACTTCCTCGACTAATAAGAAGTTCTTGGATTCGTTTCTCATAGGGACGAGAAAGGAAAAACTATGAGAAAGGAAACTGAAAGGGTTCAGTTGGTACCTTAGGACACAGTGACCTGTTATGAGTGCAGTGAATGTTTTTAACTCGTTTGAGTACCCCTAGGATTCGAGTACCTTTAGGTCGAGAAAACAATAGTTAATTTAAAACTTAAAATTTCAACAATTTAATTAAGAATTTATTTAACTAATAAGATAAAAACGAAAAAAAAACAGATGCATTTGACAAATATGTAAAGCCTTAAACAGCAATTGTAAACTACAAGCAAAAAAACAAAGAGCGAACACGTTTTTTACTTCAAAAAAACTTTTTTATGGTGTTGGAGAAGCGATAGGAGTTGTCGTTGGGGTTGCTGTTGGAGTTGGTGCCGGATTTGGTCCCTTTGTTGCTTTGACTTGACAAGTTCTTTGGCGACATCGCAATTCTTTTGTACAATCTTCAAAAACATTCGTTTCCAATCTTCCACAGGATTCTCTACCTTCTACAGATTATAAGCACTCACAATACATATAAAGGACTTCAAACATTAAGTACAAATATTCCTTTTGCATTTGTAATGCTTTATTTTCATTAATTAGTCAGTGGTACGCAAATATTTCCATCACATACATCATTCAGGTTCTTGCATGTATAAATATAAACATCCTGAGGTGCGTTAGGGCTATTAGAACAAGACCCATTAGTTTCTGCAAAAATAACAGCTATAAATAAAGTTATAAGAAGAAATAATAGATGTTATGGCTAGATAAGACTAATTGTAACATTACCAACTCTTATTTCACATCTAGAACAACCACAAGTGCAGTAAGGAGATATTTTTTCTCCTCCTTTTTCCTCGCAATCGTTTGGAAATGAAGTACATGGTTCAAGGCAAACAAATTTACATTGTACCCGTTTTGCTAGACTTTGATTCGGGAAAGAATGTCCTATTTGTATGAAGCTAAGGCACAGAAGAGTTAATATTGTCTGAAGTTTCATTTTGTGTTTAATTATCGGCTTTACATTTGAATATAATCAAGTTTGGCTGTATTTTTCATTGGTTTCGTAGTTTTTGGTTGTTTTGTTGGAAATAATTATCATTACTTAGATAGTTTTTATGGAGTTTTGTGAAATATTTGTTTGTAATTATATCCTTGAACGGTAGACCTTTGTGAAACACGTCAGTGGGTTATTCGTCGAATGTTATTTACCTATATTGTGCAATTGTAGATATTTTTTGTATTGATAAGGATAAGGCTTGCACAAGGAAATATTATGTAGCCTTTTTATTTTTTATTACGTTATTGAGATTCTGTATTGTCTGATTGTCAGTTAATGAAATTTGCTATTTCTTTAACTGGGTTTTTCTAATTGTATAGCGGCGTCTTGTGTGGTCCTCTGGGATATTATTGGACGTGAATGATTCGGGAATGATTTCATTCGAATGATCAAATTCGAATGAAACTTGCGATTGTTGACGCCCTAGTGCAAGAACTGGTCTCGTTATCAATTTTGGCGAATTGCGCCAACAACGATATCTTAATTTAAATTTTCAAACATGTCGCAACAAACATCTTAGACTGTTAACAATAAGTAGTTTTTTTGTCAGATTAGTTAGTTTTCTTGTTAGATAACATCGATTATTGTGAGCAATTATTAAAATTTGATCTACATCCGCCGAGTTTCGAACCTGAAACAATATGCAACGAATAATGTCAAAACTACTACTATATTAACACTTCCATAGCAATAAAAGAAACAGAAAATCAAAATTTTAGATTATTCAAGAATTTTATTGATGGTTTTCCACAACATTTTATTTTAAATGTTTTAAACAATCATCAAATGTTGTTCAATTAAATTTCCAACATTATTCCAAAGGATAATTAGGTACACAAACATTACCTTCACCACAAACTAAATTGCATCCACAGTTATAATGTGTTGTACCCTCTGATTCGCACTTTTTCCCAATACCTGAAAATAAAACTTAAATCTTCTGCGATTTTTTTTATACAATCTTAAATTACTTACCAACGGTATAAACACATGAATCACAACAAGCACATAAACCATCCCTTTTAATAACACCACCCGTTCGTGTGCAATTTGCAGGAAGCTCGGGACATTTATAAACACATGCAATACCACAAACAAAATCTTGACCCCTCACTGTAGCTGAAAGTGCCATTAAACAGATAATTACCAACAAAAGACACGAAATTGACTTCATCTTGAGTTTTTAATGTATAACTTGTTGTGTTTTACGCAGTAAAATGTAATTTACTAGCGTCTTGATAATGTTTGGTGCGTTTTATAGGTGTAGGGACAAAGGATTGAAGGTTTATTTATTACACTTGCGTTTTATTTTATTAGTAAGTAACATACAAGTATATTTCTGTACGTAAATAAATGTAGAATAAACGCATTGTTCACGTGCGTTTATTTTTCTTGTGAAATTATAGTTGTAATAAGTAGTATTTTGAAATGTTTACTCTTTTAATCCTTTGCTAAGCAAGCAAAAGATTATTGTGATTATTGTTCATCATTATTACAATCGGAATTATTTTGTTGATTTTCATCACTATCACCACGTTTCACACAGTAGCCACCGATTTCTGGACTTGCTGAGCATTCAGTTTGCGGATCGCATTTCTGCCATGCGTTTAGCTCTTTGATGTAACCACATATTTCACCTTCGCCTGTAAAAACATGTAATATGTAGAGCTGCTTTGAACCTATTGATACTAGGTATCATTGACATATCAATATGATCACATAGTCTGCTGGAAATTTAAGTTATTGAATCACGAAATGCATTAATTGAGAGAGAAAATGATACTGTCCTCGACAGGATTTGAAATGGCAACCATTATTATCTGTATGGTGCGCTGTAATGAACGAGTGATCCGACGGCTCCATTAGAATTTTCTCTATATCTGTTTCACTCTGTTCTTCTAATCTCGTGACTACACTATCATCTGAATTTAAAATTTTCGTGGCAACAGGAACCCGCAGACAATGGAAAAAAGGTTCATCCCGAAACTTTCCGTATATGACAGGTTTCACAGTATTTCTATTTCTTTTTTGAAATTTACCAAAATTTTAACTAAATTTACTAACTTACCAACTGTATAAACGCAACTATCACAACATGCACATGCATCTGGATATTTTTCTCTTTCCCCTCCGGTAGCTTCACAACTTGGCGGTATATAAAAACATAATTTTCCAATGCAATTTTCATTACATTCTAGAGAATTTACCAAAATAATCGAAGGTAACAAAAATGCTGAGAGTAGGAATTGCATTTTGATCATTTTTAGTCAGCGAAATTTGTTTAATTCTGATTATTCTTATAGGTTATTGTGAATCGCTATATGAAATAACCGACAGCAGACTCCATCAACTATATTCTGATAGGAGTTTTTATGATTTTCATACTGTTTATATTTTAATATTATCTTGTTTTTATCGTTAAT